>WSYH01003051.1:0-73619 GCA_036426205.1 Ascaphus truei
GTATATAACGAGTTATATCACATTGGCAAAACCATCCTTATTCCCATCTATTGGTTATTTATTTATTGGACGTCAAACTTGTCGGCATCATACATAGACACGTATCGCAGAAATATGTGAAAGACTTCCCGTATATCTGAAAGGAACCTACAGATATTCTGCAAGTTAAAATAACCAAAGATGGGAAGAAGGATGTTCTTGCCACATGTGATATAATTCGTTATATATGTGTATCAGTCATAAAGATGGACATGATGCCATAGACAGAGCGTTATTAAGGATACAAATATGCCTCCTGAACAGGCAAACTTTTATCCTAGACGGGATAAAATTTATCTAGAGCACAAATATTTTCTGTTTGAAGGAGTATACTACCTTCAGAAGGTGTGGTACCGCCATGGGCACGAAATTTGCCCCAGCTATGCAAATCTTCTCATGGGTGCATGGGAGGAAGACCATATTTGGTCTATTGCAGAGCTGGGTGTGGATTTTGGCTGTGGCCGGAGATATATCGACGATATATTCTTTATTTGGAGAGGGGACGAGGAAAGTCTCAAAAGATTTATAAACTATCTTATGATAACTTACTCAACTCAAATTCAACTGTGAGTACAGTCGGGAAAGGGTTAACTTCCCTGGACCTGACGTACTCATAGAAGAGGGAGAGATTAGTACTCAAACCTTCTTCAAAGACGTCGATATCAATAACTTTATCACACCTTCCAGTTGCCATCACCGAAATGGCTACAAAATGTACCATAGGTCAAATACGAAGGGTCAAGAGGAACTGTTCGAATGATGACGTGTTTAATACACAATCTCAATTTAGCAAGAAAGGTTTGGGAAAAGAAAGAAATATGAAGAGCAAGTTATTCAAGATGCAGTTAGAAAAAGTAGGAGTCTAGAAAGGAAAGATCTTATAAAAAACACAGAAAAAGTTAAAACTAAAAGAACTTTGACTTCTCTTTCTCACAAACTATAATAGACAATCCGAAAAAAAATAACTAAAAATACGCAAACACTGGCATATTGTCCAAAATGACTCTATCCTAGGTGAAATAGTACCTGAAAGAACGACAGTCATTTTAAAAAAGCTAATTCACTAAAAAATGCACTTGCACCTAGTGCTTTACAAAGGTTTGTGTAAAGAGAGTAATAGGTGGTTACCCCAAATAAAGGTTTTTTTTGGTGGTGTACCACATGCCTGGCATGTAGACATAGACGGACGATAAGTTTGGATTCCAGCTAATATTACCAAAGAAAAGTTTTTCATAAAACAACACATTACGTGTAGATCAGAATACGTGGGTTTACCTAATACAGTGCCCTTGTGGGCTTCAATACGTAGGCCAGACCACTAGGCCAGTTTAAAACACGTATTGGAACACATGGTAATGGTGCGTAGAGGTGTCACTACTCACTTTATCCAATCACTTCATCAATTACACCAAGGTGACACTCAGGACTAAGGTTACAGTGCTTGAACATGTTCGCCCCACTGGAGAGGTGGGGACAGAAATGTTGCACTGAAGAAAGAGAGAGTTTTTGGATCTTTTCTCTCAAAACTTAGTGCCACAAGGCCTGCTGAGGGACTTTGAACTTGGTGTTTTTCTTTAAATTTGGTTGTTTCTTTAATCTGGTGTTTTTTCTATTTTTTCTGTAAATTTCATTTTTATGGATTTAGATGGGATTGACCTTTATATTAATTTTGAGAGCATTTTATTGACTTGGTGTTCAGTCTTTGTGGTCCGATCTATGTCTAAATAGTAAGTGTCCTTATAACTATGCCTCCTTCATAAGATTATTGGAATTTGATGTTTGTACTCTAACCTAATTTTCTTTGTTCTTAAGATTCATCTATCGTCTGCTCAATATGACTAAGAAAGAGTAGGATAGGATGTGTTTTTTTATATACTTTAATGTGTATTTTATTATGAGTTAGGATTATTATTTTTAATATGTTTTTAAAATATGTTTGGTACATATAAACTATTTATATAATTGTATAATTAAATGTTATCAATTTTTTAAGTATTTGTATTCCCGGTGTCTGGCTCACATGCATGTAATTGGCCCGTGACTTTGGGGGATGTTCTATCAATCATCCTATGGAGGAGGGGAGTTTGATAGCAGTATGGGTATAAATAAGACACCCAGGACAGGTCACTGCTACTCCTGACGAAGCCGTCTGCAAGAACGGCGACGAACGCGTTGAGCGTGACCTCTTAATCAAGAAGAGAGAGAGTGCATGGGTATCGTAGCTGTTTTCCTACCGGCGGCGGCAACCGGAAGTTCGTGACGGCCCCAAGACCGGAAGTGACGAGACGGCTCCAGGCTGAGTGTCACCGTGGCGGTTTTTGCTGACACAGAGACGCTGTGATGTGGTCTTGAGATCACCACGTCAATGCTGTTTTCCCATTGGGATTCTGTAAGCCTCCATTTTATCATTTTTGGATAAACTGTATTTATTGGATACTGCATGTGTGCTTCTCTTTCTAAAGATTATCTCCTCCGAATTGTCTGCGATATATCCTATTAGGCATTGGCCTTAGTATGTGGTGCCCAGCTGGGAGCTCCTAACATATTTTGCTACAGGTTGCACTATGTTTGTCTTTTTTTCTTTTTAAGGTATCTACGCTCCCCTGGTTTTTTCTTCCTATGGGCCTCAGTAAAATGAGGGGGAGGGGCCCAGTGCCAAAAAACAAACGTCTAAACAGGCATTTGGCCGCACTCAAAAGGCATTTGCCCCGTGATTAATTGAAAAAACAATTTAATTCAATCAGCAGGAAAAGGGAGAGAACAGTAGAAAGAATTTCAAACACGGTATATCCAGGCTGTAAAATCCTATTAAGGAGAAAGGAATGTTGAGGTAGTGCTGGCCCTCTTCTAGTGGCGCCTTTGTTATGGGTTTACCACACAAATATTGTCAAAGGTTTAACCAGGGATTTAAAAAAAACTGGGAAAGTCTACCCTACGTGAAATGATAGCTAGCGCAAAGTATTTTAGGACGAAAGAGAAGAAACAGGAATGTGAAAAGTGCAGAGAAGAAGAAACTTGTGTATGAAAAGCTCAGACTGTATTTTTTAGGAAATAGACAGAGACAGGGTGGTTACAAGAGAAGTACAAAGAGAAGAAAAAAAATGACAATAAAGAAAGGATGGAGGCAGATAGTAAAGTTTTAATGCAGAAAAATATGGACACTACAGGAAATTGCAGGAACAGCCCACTGGAGAAATAACCAAACGACCCACCCAGTTATTTTTCTTTGTCTCAAACAAACTTGTTTTTGTTTTAACTAAAAACAGTCTTGTTTCCCACCACCATTAAGAAATTCAGTGTTGATCTCAAGGTTACCACTGAGTTAGGGACCCATGTCTTTTTGTATGTGTATTTAACGTGTATTCCTTTCGGGCCCGGCCTGGACCCACCACAATCTCACATTGGCCCCTGTGGTCTTCTAAACCGGACCCCATTACAGTGTAGATATTCCGATGTGCACCTGTTGGCTACAGGAACTCACTGAGTCTCCGCATGATGGTGTGTGGGGAGACCCGTCAGACAGGTCAGTGAGGTAGTGTGCTGAGTCCACCTAATTCCAGTGCAGCCGCCTACCCCTCACCAAGGCCCCTGCGGTCCGCACTGGGATGATCCTGACAAGGAACTCCGGTGGCTGTGGTTTTGTTGAACATATACCTCCTGTGAACATGGTACTCTACACACAGGGTTTCTCTGATCAGTCTCCATCTTTATTGTCACGGTTGGGCATAGCTGCCCTCCACAAGGGGTATATTCAGCCGTCATCTCGTCCGTGCTGTCCTCTGTAGATAGTATATCACCTTAGATCAGGGATCACTTCTTCCCGCAGGAATCACTGTCCTTTGCAGGTCCCTGGACACCAGCCATCCCATGGAGTTACTATAAGGCATAACTGGTACACTCTGCATAGACTTAACTCTTTCCTCAGCTCTGACAAGAGCGGAACTCTTCCTCCCTGCCTCTCAGCAGAATACACTTTACACAGTGCTGTGCCTTATGTAGCTTCTGGGCGGACACCTCTGACATCACTAACCCATGGAGCAGAGCATGTGACCCAGTCCAGCCATAAACACAGGGGCACCCCACGAGGGGGAGGGGAAACCTCCCATAATTATGCTGGCATGGCGATGCCCACACTACCAGGCCTTAACTGCACAACAGCGAGAGATGACTTGTAGGCATTTTACATGACCGCTACATTCCTCCCCCTGGTGAATCCCATCGTCCTCGCTGGGACCAGCTAAATTTGATATACCTAGCATTTTCCAGTTGAGAGAGTCATTCCTGTACCTGGACCCGGGGTAAGTGGCCGAACGATAATAGAGCGAATGACGAAATAAGACTAAACTGAGAAGCGGGAGAATGAGAACCTAAATAGTAGAGGATACAGAGTAAGACGGACCGATAAGCTTGGCGCCGGAACGCGGACAGGCGAACAGACCGACCCGCCGCTGAGCGGACACATAGTACCAACATCGAGCTTGTGGAATAAGAAGTAAATCCGGGAAAGTTAGGACAAGGGCAGCTGGAGTAACCTGGACCGGACATGACGGAATACGCAGCGAAAACTAGTGAGGAGAGATTACAATAAAGCGACCTGTGCCTCCAAGCTACGCGGCTTCCTCGCTAACCCCCCCCTCCCCCCCTCACTTTCGTATTATCCGACGAAGCAGCCTACAAATTGGACGGGTGGGCTCTCACCGACTATCACGTGACATAATAATGCCTAGGCGATCCTCTCTCTGCACATAGGTCAACCCTATGTTTGTGAACATTTCTCCCTATGACGCGACCTGCGCATCAGGGTGTCTATCCTTTCCCTTCCGCCTTCTTACCTCATGGGCGCTCCACCTATTGGACTAATACAGCTCTAATAGGTCTCTTGGAGCAACTTTTCCCTATTGTCCTCGATTTCATCCATCAGGGGTCCTCCGGAACATAGGTATACTTCCAACCCATGGGGATTTTTTGTATTTGACTATGGATAGCCATCTTCCGCCCTACTGACCTGGTCAGATCATATTAACCTGCCCTCCCAGGTAACACCATGACAGGGGCTCATCAGGATCGCTGGAATCTGACAGGCGTTCAGGACCCATGGGCGCTATGTCCTCGCTCCAAGCTGGAACACCTCTTCGTGTAATCCCTGTCCCGTGCTCGGGTGTAAACTCTCCCTTTTCCCCCACAGAATCTACCACGCCTCACCACCGGATGAGGACCGAGTAAGGTCCATCCACGCAGAGTTACCCTTCCCAAATAACGTGGGCCCACCACCCGGTCCCTCCTTTAAAATGGGTTGGCCCTGGTTCCCTGTCGTGTCAAATAAAATACCCCTACGACCTTGTGGATCGACGAGTTGAACTCCACCTTGAGACCCCGGGAGCCTTTACTGCCGGTTGGGTGCTGTATCTGCTACCCTCAATTCTCCCCCCTCCCCGTGAATCGCCCCTCCGTAGCGCACTGACGCTGTCTTTCCCCAGTGTCGTCTTCCTCTCCCCCTTGTGAATGTCACGATATCCAGGCGTAGTGCGGTGACCCGGTGGACGTTTGATGGGGTAGGGTTATTAACTATGGCGGGGGGTTTGGGACATAGGGGCACGGAACGGGACCCCACGGGGTTACGAGCCCGCTCCGGCTCGCAACTGTAGACTGGTCCAAGGATATGTCTCACCCCTCCTCAGTCCTGAGATCGTCTCTCCAATTTTGGCCTTGTAAGTGATCGGGGACTTCCCCCGACGCCGAAGCGTCGCTGCTTTTTTTCTTCCCGGGTTCGCCGTCAGCCCCACCCGTGAGTGACGTCCTCCCCGATACCGGAAGCGTCCCCTCGCCATATCTCGTGGGAACCCCCATGCGGATCTCTTCTCTATTGACGACATCCGGTTGCTCGCCGTCGCCACCGGAAGGATGCCGTCTCTCACGTGCGCTTTGGCATGGCGGGGGACGCCCTTCCAGCGCTTGCCGTCTGCTGCCAAAACAAGTAAGTATAGGGCTGCTTGGCTTACCCGTGCCGCAGGGGTGTAGTTGGTCTCTCTCTCCGTTCTCCGCCAGGTCCTGGGATGGCGGACTCCGTCGGTCGAGCGCGATCTGCGGGGGACGTCCTGCCACTCACCCCACTGGGTGTCGTTCTCCCGTATGCTTTCATCCGTTTTTACTACCGCCCAGCTCAACGGAGGTCCTCGTCTGATGTAATCCCCTCGCCCGGACTAAGGGGTCTCCGGGCAGGTGGTGACAGTTCTTTTCCCCGAGAGGTTATTCAGCCGCCTCATCGCCAGTGACCCAGTCCGGGACTTGGACCCGCGCTACCAGGTCCCTTGGTTCCGAATCGGCGAGGTTGATCCATTAGCGCGGTGCCCGGGGATCGGGGAGCGCCTTGTCACGTACACCGTGGGGCGTCAGCAGGCTGTATAGGAATGAATGTGGATGCATAGCCACAGGTTAAAAAAAAAAAAAAACAAAGTCCCGCAATGGGGCACGGCGCCGCTGTTGACCCGTGCCTCCAGGCAGCCCGCATTGGTAGGGCAGAGACAACCACGTCTCTGTAGTTGGCCACCCTCACTCCTAGCACCCGCCGGGCACTGAGTAGGGCTGTGTAGAGAACCATTGTGGCCCACACAGTTGGACGGAGACAGGCCATTCTCTTTAACAGGAGCCACTTCCTGTACAGGTCTCTCTTCTCAGTGGTCCTCCCCGCAACTGACTGAGGAAGTTGCTGGACCGCCCTCCCTGCTTCGGCTCCCCTTCCTCGACATAGCGGGAACCCGCCCACAGGGGTTTTGCAATAATGGCGGGTCCACAGTGGATATCAGCCCTTAATTAAGGCCGCACCTCTCTCAGTCCTGGTGGGGCGGTTAGCGTTTCGCCAATTTCCCCACAAGGGTTGGGGCTTTTCCTGCGGCTAGTTTGCTACACGCCTTCCTCCTGGCACCGCCCTTCGTGCAAGTAACCATCCTTTTGCCGGCTCTTCCCGGCCGGGAACTACTTTCTGTAGTGGCGCCGTACTGATTCAGTCCCTGGGCCCGTGGGTGCATCCCACAGGCCATAGTTTGATAGTCACTCCCACCTTGGTAGAAATCAGGGGAGGGTCCCATAAACTCAACGGTTTGCTCAGCCACAGTGGGCTGAATTAGTCACTGTCCATCCCGAGCGGCAGCCATAGCTTCGCGCCCTGCCCCCTCAGGGCGGGGCCTCTGCTGTTCGCGGGCCATTCCCGGCCAGCTTTTTGCAAGTCCTCACCAGCCACATTTTCTGTTAACTGTCCAGCTCGGTTTTACCCTAGCAGCGGGAACCGCCATTTTGGGTTGACTGTTGAGCCAAAAGTCCATCTGTTTGCTCTCCTCACGGGGTTCTCGCCCATTATAACACTTTCTTCAGCACATCTTCAAGGGTAGCCCCTCGCTGTCCCATACAGATTAAAAACGGAGCACCATAGCCTTCGCTCCGGCTCCAGAGCAGCCTGTGTCAATGACAACTCGGCGACAGTATGCTCTTCAGTGGGTTGCACGCCAAAACTGGGTGCCCTCCCCATCAGCCTCTGTCCGCCATTTTATGTTTCTCCGCACCACGATCCTCACACTCTCTCTAACAGTTGTCGGACATGTGGGCTCCACTCTGCGGGGCACCACCAACACCGTAAAATAAGATCGCTTCAGATGCACCACCCATGTGTACCTTATCTAGGTGTGACCCAGTGTTTGGCACCACCTCAGGCTAGGCTCACTCTATCAGTTTGCTGTGGCTCCTTCCTCCCGTATCGCTGTGTCCACGGTGATGTGTCCTGGAATGGGCTAGGTACTCTGGCTCTGCCCTGCAGTACTTGGGGGCGTCTACCTGTCTTGGTAAGCTAGCGCAGACCCTCTCCGGCGACTCATGACCAAAGTAACAGGCTATCCTTCTGGCATCCTACCAAACTAGCACTGCCTCAAGTGACGCGGGGTCAGCTAAACCCGGATCCAGCCCCTCACTCCTTTCAGGCCCCTAGGTCGTGCCTGCGAAACTGACCAACTCATCAGCCCCGGACCACCCCTAGGTTCGTCCCTACCGCAGCACAAAGTGGCAGGGCAGACACTCTCCCTGGTTCCAAGGGACCTAGTAGAGCTGTCCGATGACAGATCTGATCTCAGCAGCGCACTCCAAATGTAACGGAGTTCTGGCCCGGCCTGACCCACCCATCTCACAGTGGCCCGTGGTCTAACCGACCCCATTACAGTGTAGAGATATTCATGATGGTGCTGCACCGTTGGCTTACAGGATCCTGAGTCTCCCGCATGATGTGTGTGGGGAGGACCCTGTCAGCAGGCCAGCTGAGGTAGGTTGCTGAGTCTACTCGTGTTCCAGGCAGCAGCACCTCAACCTCACCAGGCACACTGAGTCCGCATGGGGATGATCATGACAAGAAATCCTCGGTGGTTTGCAATCCTGCTTGTGAAATCATGGACTCCTCACACACAGGGGTGGGTTCTCTGATCAGTCATCTTTATTGGTCTACGAGTGGGCATAGCTGCCTCCACAAGGTGTATATTCAGCCGAATCACTTCCGCTCCGTGCTCCCTTTTAGATAGGTATATCAACTGAATTCAGGGATTCACTTCTTTCCCGCAGGAAGAATCATGTACTGTGCCGAGGTCCCTTGGACCACAGCCCTCCATGTGGAGTTACTATAACATAACTGACATCTGATAGAACTTGAACTCTTTTCCTCAGCTCTGACAAGAGCTGAATCTTCTCGCTCCTCCATCGCGAGCAGAGAACTAACTTTTTAAACACAGTGCCTGTGCCTTCATGTAAGCTCTGAGGATGACACCACCTCTGTCATCAACTAACCATGGAGTCAGACATGTGGACCAGTCCCAGCCATACCACAGCGGCAACCCCACCAGGGTTTGGGAGTGATTCGTTTGAGGAGAGGAAACCTCCATTATTACTGCTGGGCATGCCCACACTTACCAGGCCCTTACGCCAACCAGAGAGAGACTGTAGGCATTTTACATTGACGCACATGTATTTAAAATTGGAGGAAAATAGTGTTCCCCAAAAAAGTTTGTTACATCGATAAAGTTAAAAAAAAAACCAAAGTTTGTTTCCATAATTACTATGGAAAGAAGCTGTGAAACCTATGAGCAGTCGTCCCAGTTTTCTTAACATAAAGAAGGCGAACGCAAGGGCTCATAGTGGAACCCTTCTGACCTTCAGTAATCAACCGTTGTGGCCTGGTGTAGTATAAATCTCGGATTTCATTAGGCTTGTGGCTACGATTATGCAGGCATGACCATCTATAAAGCTGCAGGGCCAGGAATGTAAGCCATCAGCCTTTCCCCCCCATGATTCCCCAAAGCAAATAAGTGGTGTATAAGTCATTTCCTAATTACACTCGGTCTTCAGTGCCGTCAGTTTATACTGTGTGCCGTAGACGGTAAGAGAGCTTTGTCAAAAGGTCGTGAATACCCTTACAAGTTTTACCTGAAAATGAATCCCCGTTGTGTAAGAATTGAATTCATGCTATAACACCAGAGTATCACATGTATTGCAAATCACCATCCAAGAAACTTGTTAAGGTGGTTCTACAAAAATAAGGAATATCATTATTTGATTGCATACAATAAAAGTTCTAAGTGTCCGGTGATAATAGAGAAAGAAGGAACAAAACGAATGGGTTAGTGAAAGATCAATTAAGCTGTTCAATTTTTTATAAAAACAGCCGGTTAATGGAATAATTTAAAGTGTTATCGCTCTGGCCAGACGGATAACATGTTAAAATCGAGGAGATATACTTGTTCCTTCGGCATAAAGTAATCCAAAGGAGTTGAAAGAGAAGAATTCGGAAAGAGCAGGACCAAAGACCCACCCCCCACCCCACCCCCACCCCCCCCCCCCCTCCTCAGCTGCCAAAAAGTGCATCAGACAGGAAAGGTTAATTAGTAATTCAGAACCTTCCAAATTAGGTTTTTAAAAAACACAACTCAGTAATAAGGATGGTAAAGAAAATTATGTATCTATTTGTTTAGTAGTTAAGTTTGCAGGATAAAATGTCGTAGTGTTACAGTTTTTATTATTATTTGTAATCTGCTTTTGCCTCTGCGCAGAGGAAGGTGTGAAAATTGTTTCTGTATGGTGCTTTCTATTTCTGTTAACCGGTAAGACATTTCAATTCTATTTGTTTTTAATAATGTTTTAGAGATGTTGTGAAAACGGTTTACAAGCACATGAATATGGCAGGGACAATGACCTATTGTTCATTCTAATGTAGACATGAAAAAATAATTTTGGATATGGGCTGTATGAGAATCTCCATTTTTACCTTTAAGCTACCTCAGTCTGTATAAGCAGTCAATTATATGCTAGAATCCAGCAATTTTTTACTACTGCACACGACACACTTTATTCGAGCAAATACCACAGTAGTACCTGGCAGATACCTGGAATGCGGCGCTCCTCACCTGAACAAGCTACGTTGCGTTTGCCTTCCCAGCCTGGGTTCATGCCTGGCTGACGGGCGGCGGCTGATTGTTAAATGATAATGATTAGGATATTAAATAGGCCGCAATGCTTCGCGCGTGTCTACCAGATGGCATAAATTCATGAAGTTGTGAATGCAGTATATATATATATATACTGTGCAGTATTGCAGCCAGAGGGAATAAAATGCTTCATCCCTGCCTGGAAAATACCTCAATGACACTCGGGCAGAAAAACAGTCACAAACCTCAATACACCCGGGTTATACCCGAATTGTGGGACTAGCCGAGCCTCGAATAAAGTGTGTCGCCAGTGTACTCCATTCAAGGGCATTTGTCAGAAAGCCCAAGAAAAAATTAGCTGCCAATATATGCCAATAGTAAGCAGCTGAAGTTTGAAATTGTTTTATTAAAATTATACAATTATATTCTATAGGTATTTCTGTATTTTATTAGTCTGAAAGTGATTACTCGGGTACTTCTCAAAGCGTACAATAGAAGAAGTTAGCAATACAGTCTATAGAATATTTTTTCTATAAAGTCAACTGAAAATGTAAGTAGTGCATATTTTTAACCATTTTCCTACTTTTCTCTCAAAAGATGACTAATTTTAACCCTACCTATATAACCTCTCATTTTAAAGAATGCAACCCTAGGCAATCCAGATTTTATACTTCATGGCACATATTTAAAGTCTCAAGCTGCTAATGTTTTTGAAACGCCATAATCCTTTATGTCGTATATTGGTTCACATGGCATAGGATTTGATATGAACAAGAAGAGGGATAATTTATATATTTACCCGTAATACACTGTCTATATATATATAGTTTACCGTATACACCTTACTATATATTATATATTTACCGTGTAGTACACCTGTCTACATATTATACTATTTACGTAGTAATACCCTGTCTAATATTTATACTATTTACCGTAGTACACCTGTCTATATATTATACTAATGTACCGTAGTACACCGTTCTTAATTATACTATTTACCGTAGTACACCTGTCTATATATTATACTATTACCGTAGTACACCTGTCTATATATTATACTATTTACCGTAGTACACCTGTCTATATATTATACTATTTACCGTAGTACACCTGTCTATATATATACTATTTACCGTTAGTACACCTGGCTATATATGACTATTACCGTGTACACCTGTCTATATGACGGATGCTAAGGCAAGTGATAAAAAAAAAAACTAAAAGTCTTTGCTAATATGTGCTGATCTAAATTATAGTGGCTAAAAAGCACTCCCTTGTGCTTTTTATTAATGACATTTTTTTCTTGTGCTTTTTATTTCATGACATGTTTTAAGTCCTCTAATCTCAGGTTGCCAGTTGCTTATACAGTTACAAAGAAAACAGCATCGCTAATAGAAGGTGATTGAATATGGTCAAGCATTTTAAGCGCAGAACGCTCTTCATCCCAGATGAAAAAGCCATATTTAAATTACTATTCACACCAGCATGCAGTAAAACGTTTGCTAATTATCATCATGGATACACCATACAAGGTATGTCACAAAATAGTTGCCAGCCCCGGCACAAACGCGACATCAAGACAAGACCCTGCAAATTAGGGTTTGTTTAAGACGCACAATACTCCCTGACCACTAATCATTTGAGAGGAGGAGAAGGTCCACAGGGCAAAACAAAGTCGAGGCCTCAACACACAAATTTGAATTTTACATTTTATACAGTTTTTTTTTTAATTTTTTTCAGTTACAGGTGTATGCCTCCATTAGTTTGTGTAGAGTGGCGTCCCTAAAGGATGACAAAACGTATAAGGTATTTTTGCTTAACTCTGTTTATTTGGCTTGATATAGAATGAATTATCCAGGGGTGGTGGTTGTTTTATCAGTAAACTCCACGTGTTATGTTAATTGCTCACGAGGTTAGACTCAGAAACAGGAGCGCTACATCAATACAACAGACGTTAAAAAGTAGTCTATGGAAGAAACAATTACGGGGAGAGCTATTCCCAAATGTAGGGTAGGTTTGTGTATGATAGGTTTAATGCACTTACAGATGTACTGACTGATGTATTAATCATACCACTCAGCTTTATTAAATCCTTAACCAGAACAGGTTCCGATTAAGATTAATGCCCTACAGAATAGAATGGCACTGGACTACATCTGAGCCATAAAGAGGGTGTATGTGCCCATAAAGATAAATGTTGTGTCTTCATTCAAGATCAGAAGTGGAAATTTGAGTATGAGCTAGAGGGAAATCGACAGAGATACAGGACAGGTTGAGGAAGGGCAGGAGATGCAGAGTGGGATCTTTTTGGAGTGGCAGTTTGCTGGATCACTGGGATCAAAACTGGATGAAGTTGCTTTGGTGTGTTGTGTGGTTGATTTGTTAATATCTATTGTGTGTCACCGTTGTAAAAGAGCTGATCCTTAAATGTGTTACCCCCTCTACTGATTCAATGGGCCCTCTGTTTCAGGAACGAAAATATGCCACACTCACAGCAGTGCCCTTGAGAAGAAGAGAAGAAAAAGGGCGAACTAATACTGGAATAATATTTGGCCGCAGAAGCCAGTGGACATGTGAGGGGGACATACGGGCTCAGGCCCGTCCCTATTATACCAGGACTATGAGACCACCAAGCATTCATACTGGACTGTTATCATTAAAGCATTTTTGTTTAAGAAAAAAGGAAGGACTGTGAAAGTTGTAACACAAGGGGGGTTTTACAGGATCCATGCAAACATTTGTTTCCTGTTTTATCCTCATCATGTTTTAGTAGTATGATAGAAGTTGATTGAGCTTTGAACCTCAGTGATCTTGCAATGCTGTAAGTCAACAGATTCCCTCAGGGTCTTCACTTTCCAAAATAATCAATATGCCAGGGGCAAGGGAGGGGGTGATGAACGGACGGACTCGAGAACCAGTTGAGATAAGGGTTACCCAGATAAAACACTCCAATTTGGGTGGAAGTGTTTGCAAAATAATTGGAAGTTAGCGCAGGAAGAGATTAAAAAAACCTGCTTCTCGTGCTCCTCCTTATTTTCCCATAACAGCCCTAAGTTTGGAATGTGATAATTATATGGTTCACTGCTATATGGATCACAGGAAACCTCTCCCCATTAGGAAACCCCACGTATAAACTATGTAGTAAAAACCTGTTATTTCTGTATTGATTAGTATCGTATCAATAAACAGGTCAACCCTCCAGGAGGGGGTTTATTATTATTAATTTTCTGTAGCCAGCCCATCTAGGGGCATGGTTGGGTTATTATATCTCAGGAGGGGAAAAGAATCTGTCTTTCTCACGCTGTATGGCAGAGAAAAGCTCTGCATGGCTTCTTCCTGTATACTCGTAATGAAAATAAACTCTTACTGAATTTAACGCTGAAAGAATAATGAACCGAACCATGTATTTGTTTCTCGATTACATCTGTCTCTGGGTTTAAGATTATATATTGCAATGCTCAGTAGCACACCTCTGTGACCACTTATACGCTTATTATATGTGTGGTTATTTTGGGGGTTCAATATGGGCTTGAGGTGTCCTGTATGTTAGAAGTCTAAATTATGCATATGCTTACTCCCTTGAGTATTCTGCCATTTCATTTCAAAGCCCAGTATTTACAAACCCTACGTGTCCATCTCCTGTTCTGATGAATGAAGAAGAATCCCCCTTGGATATAATGTTAATGTCCGTACAGCATAACTTTAGATACCAAAATTACAGGGGACATTCATCTAAATACTTGGGGTGTGAACATTAATTAATGCTCAGAACATAACCCTTTATGTGTTCGTACCCAGTAATGACCACACTAAATTTTATTCTTCTAGGATGGCTCCCCTTATCAGGGGAAAAAAAACAGTGTACATAACTCATACATTAATAATTAAAACATGATTTGATTCCACTTACCTATAATTTCTCACTTCTTATTAAAAATGTACTAGTCTGTTGGGTGAGAGAGAGAGTGGAAAAAATTCCCTGTGGTCTCTTCCCTTTCCTGTTTATGCTGAAGCAGGACGTCCTAGTGGTGAGTCACAAGATCGTTTTCAGGATGGGGTCTGACCAGAGCACTGGGCCTTCATGATCCGAGAATTCCAATGATCACCGATACATTTTATGAGTAACTCAAACTTGAAGAAAACCCGATTCATAGCCACAATCTTAAAGAATTTCTCCGCAAAACCCACCCTGAAAACTTACCTCCTGAACATCTCTGGTCCCAGCAGGACGCAAAACACAAAAACGGTTAAATTTGCGTATATTTTGCCAACACATCATAGTAATGCAACATAATGCCCGGGCGAAGAGCTGACACTCTGGATCCCAAAACCACTGATCAGAGGTAACAAAGTGGGCTTCTTCTTAACCATAGTATTGAGGCCTGAGTTACCCCCTCACCACACACAGGTACCCTTTCTGGTTAAAAGGAGATGCCTAGAAAAGGGTGGTGCTGCATGAGGCAAGGTACCCGTTTTTTTCGGGCATTGTCTCAGAATCTCCAGGATCTTCTAATCCTGAGCTCACCAAGGAGACAGGAAAGTGAAACAGGAAAAGGTGGACTTACCATGAAAACAACATAGACTTTGATGCCCATACAGAAATGTGATCTTATCAACCTTCAGAATCATGAACAAGTTTTCTGACTTTACCAACGCAAGGAGGGAATGGCAAAGATCAACCCAGATGTGGAAAAGGTTTATTTTGCTAGAGGCAGGAATTACTAAAAAGAGTACCGTATTGACATGGAAGGGTCAGATGCTTTCACCTCCAAGGGCTGTCTACTAATAAATGTGGCCCTTCTACAGCAACCTGAAGTCTTCAGAGTAATTAGATGGCAGCTAGTGGTAACTACATAAACCAATAATGTGTTTAAACAGAAACCAAGGAGAAGACTGCTCAAGTCAACACGGAGGGAGAGCAAGAAAATATATATAATAAAGTCAATGATTTGTATTGGACAATGTGGTTGCCACATGAAGGGAAAATACAAACGTGGGATTCAGCAGGTTGCTGTAGAAGTGACCGGAAGGCAGGAAGTGTACAGTGTGGAGTTCCAATGGACAACGCTACCTGGGATAAGCATAAAACAGAGGGGAAATCTATTACCTCTGTTGATTCCGTAGTGTAGCACTCCGTTTTACCACTGGTATCTGTCCGGTCTTGGACGTCGGCACGTTAGACTCCATGGCCCGCTTCACTCCGCAAGTTCGCGAGGAGTGTAGTGTAGCAGGCAGAACCCATATAACGTGCCCTCACAGCCTCGTGAGTCTCTACAATCGGTAAAGCAGTATACAGGAAGATAGGGATTGGTATGAGACTGCAGAGTCCAGGAAAAAAGCACCCTCAGCTCACCAAGTATGAAATGGAAAAAACGTTCATTTTTTTTCTCTTTTTGGCTGTTTGGCTTTTTTTTCATTTTATGTAGTTAAATAAACGTTTTATCCATTTCAACCTGGTGAGCTGAGGGGGCTTTTTCCTGGGATGCTGCAGTCTCATCCCAATCCCGATCTTCCTGTAACTTTGTTAACAGGAGAAAAGTATGAAGTTTTGTATACCCAATGCTGGTCCATTGAAAAAAATAAGTAAGATATGGAGCATGGCCCCCTGGGTTATTTAAGGGAAAAAAAAAAGCATAGGAACCGGCATGCAGAATGATGATATTGAGACAGTTTTGAATTAACCTCCAAATTATGCTTTATGCTTGTTTTTGTTAAATTCAGCTGTAACTGTGTGCCTATTTCTTCCAGTGGGTGGAGCTCAGACTTTCATCCAATTAGAATATCTAGGGATAGATGAATTCTCAGATAAAGATCAGCTGGTAAAGTTATTGTATAAATTCTATTGTTAAATCCGACACTAAGACCCACGTACCACAAGTAACAATCACATATCACCATTATATCTCATCAGATGAAAAATGCTACCATATGAAAGAGGAGCTGTTAGCCTCATGAGCCAATCTATTTAATCATACAGAGCCTTAAGAGCAACTGTGCAAACTCTTAGGAAATTTAGACAAACAGAAGAGAGTAACACTGCTGGTTGTAACAATGGCCATTACTGACCAACATCCTGAAATTACATTTCTGGAGGGTTATCAAATTGGAATGTGGCCTTTTAAAAGAAGTCAAGAACAAGTTGTAGCAGGACGTGACTGCATCGGTGATTTGTTATAATGTTTTCCTCTGGCAACGCTGGTGCCACAGGGAGGTAATTTGGCAAAGAGGGAGGCCAGGCCATGGACGGTGGACCAGTGGACATTGGCCGGTACTGCCTGAAGACTGGGGAGGCTGCCCGGCTTGGAGAGTCTCCTGGTATTTCTGGGAAGTTGGTCAGTCTGAGGGATTGGATCTTTAACTTGTATCATACGTATCTGTCTAATTTTTCTTAAAAAACTTCGTTCTTTTTTTATTAAGACTTTCTTAAAATATCATTTGCTAAAGTCAGGTGTAGAATGGATCGGATTTTCTAAATGAAAAAACAAAAAGCAAAACACTTAAATCAAGCATGATTACCGTGATTTTAGATTTGTTCTGGCATTCATCCCTCAGGTTTTGGGGGGGTTCACGGTCCCACCATGCTCTAAAAAGCAGAGTGATGTACAGTGTTTTCTGTAATATGTGTTCCTGAAACTAATTCACAGTAGGCTTTAAATGCAATACAAAGATAAGTAACATATTGTTAAGGGATGAAATGCCATTACAAGTTGTAGAAAGTGTGTTGTATTGTTAATGGCTTTTTCAATGTACAGTATGGGAAAAATTTCAGTAAATCTTGCTCTTTTAAAAAACATACAACTTTTTTTGTCCTTTGCATAACACTCAATATACAGATTTTAAATGAAAAGGAGAGGAAAAGGGAAAAAAAGTCTTACCCAAATCCAGAAAGTAAGCCGACAAGTAAAAATAGTCCATAGCCTGGACGAATATGAAAGGACGGCGAAGAAGCCATTGACAGACATACAAATCAGCGAGACATGCTTCTTCCCACCTTGTCAGCTAAGCCTCCCCAGGAAAGACGCCCCCCACCATCTCATCCAGGTTCACTATGCTGCTGTGAGAAACACAAAGAGAAACAACACACATTGAAATGTCTTCAATAACAGCAAAAAAGCTGACTTGAATCAAAAACATAGTTAATGTATGTACTGCAGAGCAGCTGCAAAACTGCCGTGACCTTCATTGTAGCATAAAGAGTAATCTAAACAATTAGTAACCCTTGGAGTGTATATATCTACATGATATCATTACATATACGTACCTGCATTGCCGGCTAAACCGTCAGTGTGCAGAGCAAAGCATTGCGTTGCCTTTAATGTTGGGCACCTCCAACATTGAAGCAAATCCACAACATATCAGCAACAGTACTTTTAAAATAAACCAAGAAGCTAGTTTTATTTATTTAAGGACATTTGGTACTGGTTGAGTCCATGGTATAGCAGATTACAGCTGCGCAGACTGGAATTGCCGCTTTCCCCCGTGTATTCTACACATGGCTTACTGGCTAAGTAGGGATGGAGAAGAAGAAACAGCAGAGTATCGTTTTTTAAAAGGACATCTGTTTTATTTATGGTATTGGATTGCTTAAGCTTGTGTGTGGAATAATGACATAAACACAATGAGTAGGTGGTACCACTGTTTTGGGCGGTTAAATGTATATGTGGTAATTGTTAGGCACTGCCCTTTAAAGATAGTAATCCTTGAATATTGGTAGGAAATGGCTTTAACCCACAGGGAGAAAACATGATGAAACAAAAAAAGGTTGGCAGTGAGTTTCTTTGACGATGGTGATGCATTTATCGGACCACCACATATTAATCACACAGCTGTTCTTAATAGTTAATTTCAAGATTGGTTCTAGATTTGTGCTGATCAAACTGCATACCAGTTAGAGGAGAAATTCACCCCTATCTTTGGGCCCCAACTTCCAGGTGTAGAGAATACCTCTTGTTTATTACACTTTAGTGAGTTATAGTGCCGGCCGACAGTGACGTTGCGGCAAAAAAAATGCATCGCCGCCGTCGCGTGCAGGTATAGTAAGCGCGACGCGACGGAAGCGAGATGTCCGCGACGAATGGAAGGTCATCTCTATTTGATTTGCAGCCGGACCATCGCCTGACCGTCGCGTCGACGTCACACTTAAGCGTAGCCTTAGGAGTGCTCACGAGGAGCTGAAAACTGAAATAGTACAAATAGATGCCTGGTTCCTAATGAATATTCATGGAAACTAACATTACTGATTTTTTTCCGTTTGTGTTAGTTTGATTGGCTTATTCATATTTACATTGCAAAATTAGGCCACGGTTTTGTGCAAGCTTTGTGCACAGAGGTAACATTTCAGCAAGTTGTGTAACATATTCAGTAAGTAAAGATCTGACAGACCACTGGTCTTGTTGGTTTAGATGATGGATTGTGAAAGACTATGGAAAGCCAATGCAAATCAACCTACTAAAAGTCTGTGATACATTGGTCCAGGCACATATCATATCTGTAAAATATTATGGCCAGACTAAAATGCTCAGGGAGATAATCATAGTACAGGGTAATGTACCATCCTTGCAAAAAGGGCAAAAAACTGAATATAAGACATTTTATTCACCTCTTTACCATTCACCTAATAGAAAACACTTTTAAAGAAATGGTTGTTGCTTACCAGAAAAAGTTTTATAAAGTACAGCAGTTACTACACAGATGTTAATACTGTAGCCTATTCCCTGAACGTGCAGTTTAGTGCATGTCAATGAACTAAATGGTGTGTTGCCAAACTATTGAGGGTGTGAAATTAAGCAATATCGTGCTGGTGGGAAGAGGAAAGAAAGCTATATACTGACGCATTGTGCATATATAATAATTTTGATGAACCAAATAAAATGTCAATCAGACACCATCTCATAACCAGAATAAATAATGCAATGCTGACCCTTGAAAACCTAGAAATGGATACTTATAAATATACAGACAAAGAGAAGGTAATCACACTGCACAGGGGCAGACAGTACTTCATTCAGAGGCATTCTGTAAAAAGGACCTTTTCCACAGTCATCTAGGAACAATGAGTCATTTGCAGAAGTCAGAAATTTCATTAACCCCATGCAATATAGCTTTCAAAGCTTAGCACAATAACAAACATCCAGTTTGACATGTGTGTGCGTATGTATGTATGTATGTTGTATGTATGTTGTATGTATATATATACATACAGTTAGGTCCGAAAATAATTGGACACTTACACCAAGTTTAGGGTTTAGAATTACATCTCTTAATATGTAGCCCCCTCTTTTTCAAGGGACCAAAAGTATGGACAATTGACTCAAAGCTGTTTCATGGGAAAAGGTGGGCTATCACTCCGTTATTTCATCATCAATTAAGCAAGTAAGTAAAAGGTCAGGAGTGGATCAGGTGTGCATCAATTTGGAA
Source organism: Ascaphus truei (assembly GCA_036426205.1). Lineage (NCBI taxonomy): Eukaryota > Metazoa > Chordata > Amphibia > Anura > Ascaphidae > Ascaphus > Ascaphus truei. The sequence continues at coordinate 19,911 of WSYH01003051.1, forward strand.
GCTGTTGCGGTTCACCCACAACTGCGGTCAAGGGAGCTCCTCCAATGCAAGTGAAACCAGGGCATCCTTAGGCTGCCAAAAAAAAAAGAAGATCCAACATCAGAGAGATGCAGGAACATAGGAGTGGCCAAATCGACAGTTTGGTACATTGAAGAGAAAAAACGAACACCACTGATGAGCTCTGCAACACAAAAAAGGCATGACGTCACGGAAGACAACAGTGTGTGGATAATCGTAGGATCCTTTCCATGGTAAAGAAAAACCCTGCACAACATTCCAGGCAAGTGAAAGAAACACTCCCAGGACAGGCATATCATATCCAAGTCTACCATAAAGAGAAGACTTCACGAGAGCAACTAACAGTGGGTCACCACAAGTTGCAAATCCATTATAAGCCTCAAGATATAGAAAAAGCCAGATTAGACCTGCCAAACAAATATCTAAAACAGCAGCCCATTCTGAACAGCATCTTTGGACAGAGAAAACCAAGATCAACCTGTACCAGAATGATGGGAAGAAAAAAGTATGGAAGAAGGCTTTGGACGGGTCATGAGCAGAAGCATCCAACATATATGTTAAAAAACGGTGAGGCCAGTGTGATGGCATGGGAATGAATGGCTTACAATGGCACTGGGTCACTCTTGTTTATTGCTGATGTTGTGACAGAAGACAGAAGACAGCAGGATCAAGCTGAAGTGTATAGGTGTATTAGGTTGCCTCAGATTCACCAAATTAGGCGAAGTTGATGGACGAACGCACTTCACAGATGGACAAGTGACCCAAAACATTCTGCGAAAGCAAACCAGGGAGTTGCTTAAGGCAAAAAGAGTGGAATATTCTGCAATGGCCGAGTCAATACTGATCTCAACCGATCGAGCATGCATTTACCATTGATGAAGACAAAACTTAAGGCAAAAAGACCACGAACAAACAACAACTGAGAACAGCGCATAAAGGTCGCCTGCAAAGCATCACAAGGAGAAAACCCAGACGTTTGGTGTTTGGTCCATCCGTTCCCAGACTTCAAGCAGTCATTGCCACAAAGGTATCTTGACAAAGTATTCAAATGAACATGTTATTATGATTGTGTTAATTGTCCAATTACATTTGAGCCCTGAAAATAAGGGGGCTTGTGTATGAAAATGGTTGCAATTCCTAAACGTTTCATACACGATATTTTTGTTAAACCCCTGGAATTAAAGCTGAAGTCTGCCACTTCATAGCATCTCGGTGTTTCATTTTAAATCCATTGTGTGGTGGCGTTTCAGACCAAAATTATGAAAAATTGGTCAGGTCCATGATTTCCGACCTTCACTGTATGTGCCCCCAGAAGCCTATTACATTTTACTGCTATAATGGTTAGGATTTTGCCCACCTAACTTAGCATGCCCTTTTAAAACAATAAAAAAGTGGTGTTGTTTTTGTAACATAAGATTTCTTACTTAGCTCTTGGTGGTCACCATGGAATCTTGACATGCAAGGGGTCTGGCAGGAAAAAGCTTCATTTAAAATCTCCCAGACACTTATTTCACGTTATTTACTATCTGGTACTTATTGAAAAATGTTACTTTCTTCAAATCTATCGACAGAAAAGAATCAAAGCTTTCTCATCAAAAAAACAATCTACAGAGAGTTGTCCCTCCAAGATGTGGATTTTGCTAATTCTAGTGATGAGTCTTCTAAAAACATAGAAACAAAGCCCTACCGCTGTGCAAACATCAGCCCACCAATAGACTAGCCACCCTATTAAGAACTGCTATCAGTAATACACCAATCAGGCCATTAGATCTGCCATTGCCTCTCAACTGATTGAGCCTCGGTTCTGCTAAGGGTCCAATAAGCTGGATGGAGAGATTTCAAGAGTTTGCCCCAAGATGTGTAATAAACTCCCTGTGCTTGAAGAGAAATCAGGAAGACTTTATTCTTTCATTCAGAAAGGAACTAATTAAGAACCTTCCTATTTAAACAAGCTGGAAAACAGATCCTAATACCCTGGCATACAGCCTTCCTGACGTCGAATTTGTGTTTCCAACCCTTTATTGGCCTTCCTCTCATTCCCTATAGTTTTCTTTCGGAAGTCCTGACTGGTCTGGGATGGGGTCCTCCCTAAGTCCAACACGGCGCTCTAATGATGTTTCTTGGGGATAGCACATTAGAAGAAATTAAAAAAATCTTCCGGCCTCAAGAGTGGGGCAAAAATTGGACATAATTTATCAAGTGAAAAAAGTCTAAAATATTCTCAATTTGGCAACCCAGAAGGACTTTTCATAACAACCCCGGAGGTATTTAAATGTATTAAAATTGTGTGTATACAGTATGGTACATACTATATTGAATGATCCTCTCAAATAAACCAGTCACATACTACATGCCAAGATCAGGAACCTTCCTGACAAAGGCTATTTTTCAAAATCTCCACGTGCAAAACTGGTGCCAAGGCGATGCAAAAAAGGATAGGCCAGATTTATTGAAAAATAAATAAAGAAATAAATAAAAAAAGACATTGATTTTAATAGGATAATCTTTCCACATATATTACATAGTGCTATATTTTGCTCCACTTTCCTGTGTGCACTTTGTTAAATAGGCCCCATTTGATAACTTTGGTTATTTTATGTCGAGTAAAATCCCTGTGAACTGTTGATGATTCTCTTTCTATAAAGCTCCAGCAATTATTCTTCTTCCTTCCCTTTTTGAAAAAAAATTCTAGGAAATGTATGTAAGTCTGCGGCACCTGGGACGAAGATTTGTAAAGAATTAAAAATAGTTTAGTTTAAAAAAAAACATGTTTTAAAGCCCTAAAAGATATGGATGAAATAGAGAAGGAGATTGATGTCAAATTCTCCTCATTTCTTCGGGTTTCAATTGCGTTTCAAAACATTTGGATATCTTTTTATATTACAATAATCCAGTCATTGCGGAGTCCATGCCAACTCAGAGGTGGAGTAAATGTGCTTCTTTTTTGTAAATATACTTTTTGTTAAAGGCTTAGTTAAATATCATTTAGAAGTAGAGTTACCTTTGGCCCAAACGGGACTAATTTCATTCTTTTCTTTTTCTCACCATCTCTTTGTAAAGCGAGATATTCAAAAGGACTTCAAAGTTGTACATTGGTTTATGTTAACGCTGGATTTTAAAAAATCTTGGTTGGATTAGATCAGCATGCAGCTTATACAAGAATTTTTTTCCCTTTTCTTAAAAAGGTCTTACACCACGTAGTATATTTTTAAGATAAGATCATGTCAAGTCTTAAAGGTACCTTCTGTAGGCACGACAAAAAACAGCTATGTATAATGTTTGTGCTCGCCTACCAAGGTTCAAAGAGCAAATGAATCCTGTGTTAACAAAAAGGCAAAATTTCCTTCTTCTAATGTGAATTAGATAAACTCCTGCTGGTGGTGCATTTTTAAGAAGCAGAGCAACTGAAAGGGATGTCATCACAAATAACAGATGGTTATGTCAAAAGAGAACCTCCTAGTAACAGCTGTTTGCTCTGATAAGGGGAATACAAAGGAAGCAAACAGCCGAAATGGTGAACAATGTGACTTTGTAACAAATGAGCTTTATGACTTCGGTTTTTAAAACATATCTACTGAATATATTATTGTTTGAATTTCCTGGTTCTGCAGAGCAACAAAGCCATTTTAACAGCTGATTACTGTGATTCAACTTTATTGTTCACATCATTTAGTATTGCCTGTTTAATTGTTCTGTTCTCAAAACCATTGACTGGTACTTGATTCGGTCTTTGACAAAATGTGCATAAACTGACTTTGCAGTCTGCAACAGTGATGGGCAAAGATAGTCTGTTGACGCACTCAATAGTAAACTACGATGGCAGTCTGCAATTATTTGCTACTTTAAAGAGGCAATTCAGTGCAAATTCTTTAAAGGAACATTGCGTGAATTGTTAAAAAATTGTTTATTCTTATGGGATACTCAGATCTACCTTTCAGTCTCATTTGACAACAAAATACCAAAATTGTCAATGTAATCTTTGTATAATTACCACTAGCTCCTCCGAAGGCAATATTACCAGGTGATTAAAATCCAACTATGTACAGTACCAGCATATTGGTACTATCAGAATAAAAATCGTGACCTGTGTAAATATAATGTATTAGAAATCTTTGTTCATAGTGTCAATATCCACAAATGACCACTTTTGAAAATGTAATGATTAATATTAAATGGAATGATTTAAAAAGGGAATTAAAATTAGGTCCAAACCAGTTAGCTGAGTGGATGAAAAGTAACAGCTATCGAAGTATTCCTACTGCTTCAGAGCTGAATTGTCTTCAATAAGTGGCACCAGGTATTTGCTCTGCTTTCTCTACCTTTGGGCTCCCTAAACTCTATCCTAGACACAGGTCTACTGTATTGAAGCTCATTTGAATTAATGAGGGCATAACTAATGTAGTGCTAATGGGATGTCTTCAATTTCACTAAAGAGCAGTGGGGTTAAATTGCTTTTGTTTTCAGCCGTAATGAGCCATTGCGTACGAACGGAGCATTAGTGCTAATTATAGCAAAGAGTTTCCCCCTACTAATACATATCGGCACAAAGTTATGTGGCCCCAAGGGTTATGTCACGATATAACCCGCACGATTGGACGGGCACCATATATGTGAAAAGCGTCTGACCGCCCAGCGAAATGGACGCGTCGAATGCGTAGTGACGCCCAAAGCGGGGGGGGGGTGTGCCCACATTTAGCATCTTTGATTGCGGGAGACCGCCCTTCATAGTGAAAGTGACTGTACACGTTTGAGAGTCATCGGTTCTGAAACAGGCGTCTGCCGCGAAGGACCCCCCCCGTTCTTGTCTCCTAGAGCAGCAGTCCCGAGGAAGTTCACTGCCTGCAGATCTAGCTGGGTGGCCATTCCCGTCGGGGATCCACGGACGACGGCTGTCCCAGTAGCGCAGGGTGTGGAACCTTCGCGACCCTTCTGGTGCACCACCGGCTCCCGTGCTCGTGCTTGAACCGCAGTAATCTCGGCTGAGACGGTATCCAAAGACCACGCCTCCGCGACTACGCTGCATGGTTGAGACCTGGACACAAGACTGCAGCCCGAGCCGAGGGGATGTCGGGCGCGATCCGGCTACGCCTCGGGAACCTCAGGTCCCGGAGCCGTTGTTTCTTTGCAGGTTACGGGGAAAGAGCACATAGGCACCCGGGGACGATCACGCGGCCGCGGTTTTCGACACACCTTCGTATGAATGGCTGTGACTAACTACCGCGAGCGACTGACTCCCTGCCATGGAGACCAATGCTCCGGCCCACCGCCGGGCAAAAGACAAAAAAATGTGCCTGTGTGGCAAAAGGGTTGGTTCGACGCATGCACGGTTCGCACGCGCGATGTGGCCTCTCCTGTTCTAGTGGTCCGCCAATACACCAGCTACCAGACGAGATAGAGATGGTTCAAGACCGTACTATTGGGGCCTAGACAGGCACCATTACACCTAATGTGTACCCTCTTGAGTAGACGCACGCGATCGTTGTGTGCCAACACAGTGGACAGTCCTGCTGGACCGCCACCCAAGCCGCTGGGTACATGGGGCGACACTAGGCACGACCAGTAGTGCTAGAGACACACACCCCAGCAGAGCTTGTACCTGAGTAGTGCCCATTGATTTCTTTTGTGCGTGTTTAATCACGAGTGGCCTGAGATATGTCTCTACACCACGGCCCCGTACACTATGGCAGGGTTGGTAGGGACAGCATTAATCGGCAGTCTGTATTTGGGTAAGACACGTCGGTCGTGGTACACGCATGGGCATGCGCGTGTTTGTTTTCACAGCATGACCTGCGGATCCCCTCCCCCGTGCTCAACCGAGCCCGGCCGACAGTGACGCCTCGACAATTCCGCATCTGCATTAAGCCTTTGCCGGCATGTATGAGTAATTATACTAAAGTGCCGTGCACATTGACTCGTTGTGTATTTCTGTAATGTACATCACTAGCTAGTTCGCTCTGTCATTTGGCAGCGTGAAGTGAACGGGAGCATCGAGATGAAATCGTGAAGGGCTAGTCCGCGTGTTGTCGTGGATTGTGACTGTCACGCGCCATCACCCTTTGTGGTAACATGCGTATCGTTCAAGGCACCCATGTGCCTCGTATTTAGGGTGGGCGTCCGCCTGCCACTATTCGGGCGCACACTCACGACCAGCTGTGTTTGTCCGTGGAGTTCGTGTTGTGTTGGACCATCACCCCGGTCATGGAAAAGTACCCTGATGACGTGTAAGTTGTTCGACACATATTGTTTCACGCCTGTCGACAGTCACACAGGGTAAGCCACGGCGTATAGTGCGTGTTGTTTTGGATCTAATGTGCAGCGCGCCACCAAGGGTTGGGTGTATAGAGTGCAGAGACTAGCGACAGCACGAGAGATTGCTGTCACGGGACCCCCTAGGGCTGAGGGATTCTCTCTATAGATACAGTGCAGTGGTGAGGCGTGGGGGTGAGCACGATATAAGCTGTGATCAATACCCATGAGAGGAGTGACACCGTGCGCGTGACGTGGAGAGATGTTGCTGAGTGGGGCAGCCATGACAGTGAAGCTTAGCCGGCTCCTCCGAGCTTGTGGAAGCGACCCTCAAGAACGGATTTAGGGTGAGGAGGCCGATGCTGCTTACAGATGCATGGGGTGGACTGAGATCGTAGCTAACGACGTATAAGGCCTCTGTAGATGGATGAGTTCGGCAGCGAGTCACCATTGTCAGACCTTAGGACCACATGATAGCAAAGGCATGTACTCATGCCTCTAACTGGTAAAACAAGCGTGCAGCACTGTGCGAGGTAGCGCCAGGTGAGACCATCAGTGAATGTTTATATAGGAGCCCCCACCGCGCGCTGGGTGTGACAGTCGGAAGAGGAGTGGATAGCACGGAACCCACGACGCAACGGGGCGAGGTACGTGAGTTCACCTTGGTGGCTGGAGAAGATGACTCGTTTACTTGTGACCATGCGGCCTCGATGCTTGCCCCTATGTCCCGCGGTATGGCGTCCGAAACAGCGCCTACAGAGTACAATATAGAAGGGGTTATTCTTGAGTGGATGACGGCGCCAACCGGGGCTGTCCGCTGGCATCTGCTTCCCCTATGTGGCTATAACACTACAACAGTAAGGTGCCCGTAACGCGCCCAGGGACTGAACCGGCTGCGTAACCCACTGGTTACTTGCGCTAGAGATGATGTGACCTTTGTTGCTGGCTGGGGCATCGACAGTCCGGTCTGATCATGGTTTACATGAGGCGCTAAGTTTAGTAGGGGACCGAAGACGCCTCTGGCTGGTAGCTCACACGGCACGCACAGGAGTGGCGTCATGACGAGGACCCGCGACGTTGCGCATGGGGGATGTGGGTGGGTTGTGTCATACAGGGAGTCACATGCGATGCACACGCACGGTGTGACCTTTGTGACACTACAACAAATTGGGACTAATCTGTCTCGCAGTCATGCACTGTCGTACAAAGCCACAATATATTCACGACGCAGGTGATGTGTGCAAATGCTCGCAGCCCACACCACATGTACGCATGCAGATGAACAATACATATGACCCCATAGTTACTCAGGCCCCGCCTCTGCGCACTGGATCTGCTATGTAGTCTGAGGTAAAGAAGAGGGGTTGCAAGAATAAGTAAGATGAGATCTTGTAATCAGTAGGTCAAGCAAGAAACAGGATTGCCCCTTCTCTTCCATCTTTAGTCAATGACAGCATCTATTAAATCTATCAGGCTGAAGAAAGGAGTTCTAATATAAGGAGGATGAAGTGAAGGTGATGGTGGGTTTGCAGGTAAAACCTAGCACCAACACGCAAATATACCTCAATATCATAGGGTGATTAGGATTCTTAACAAGTGTATGGTTACTGAACAAGAAGAGCTTTGTGCGTCTAAATTTAAGATAGGTTGAACTCGATTGACATAATCTTTTTCAATACGCATTGTGGCGGATTGGACCTCGGTCCCGCACCGTGTATGTGTCCACGGATGCATTGGGTTATTGATGTCCCCTCGCGTCAAGCACCGCGGTAGTACTGTAGGGGGAACGGGCCTAGGCTCCGCCCCGCACGGCGATAGAATCCCGTTGACGCAACGGAGGAGGACGGTCCTGTCTCCACACTTACCGTCGGGTCGCACAACACAGAAACACTTGAGGGGTAATGCTGAAAACATTCATTTACTCCACAGCGCGATACACTCCCTTATGTATGTCAGACACCAGCTCTATGTGGTGGATGACTCACTCCCTGCGCCTTCCATTAGCCTTCTCTGTGTTTTATATGGGCTCAGCCAGCCCCTAGGCAAATTGGCTGGAGCATAAACCTGTGTAGTGTACGTAGGGCTTGCCTCAAGCATCTGCTGCTGAATGTTGCTATGTGCATTTTCTCTTCATGTGGAGTGCGTACCTTGACCTCAGCTTAACCCGGACCTCTACCTTCTCTGACCCTGGACCTCGGCTACGCACAAGCAACGCATTCCTGACCTCTCTACCCGGACCCCAGGCTCGGCACAGCGACCATCCGACTTCTCCAATCCTAGGACCACGGTGGTTATTTACAACTATCGGACCTATCCTACCCTGACATCAGCTGACCACTACGAATTGCAAGCCGGACGCACTAGTGTGGCGGTGTTGGTTGGTGTGGTGTATTCAAACATCCCCACATTCAGCCCTGCGGTTCCGTCACTGTTTGTGTGGTGAGCACTCGTTAGCACTCATTACTATGTAACTATATAAGAACTTCCGTGCAATGTTCGCCTTTGCCCTGAATTCAGCACTACCATCGATCTATGTGCAAACATTTTGACAGAATCAAAGAAAAGCGCAACTCAGACATTGCGCCTAGAGAAAGTTAGGCTAACCTTAGCTTTACAGTATGGACTACAGTAGTCAATAGTTGAGATGTATATTTTTGTAGTGCATTGCTCATAGCGATATGACATTGCAAAAAGTATGCATTCGTTTGTTCAAGTGGAATCATTGCCTTTTTCATATGGTAAGCAGCAAGGGCAAATGAATAATAATCTAAATAAAGGCCTTCCTACCAGTTAAATTATGTTTTTGATTGAAAACACTTAGTTCTGACAAGGTATTATTATAAAGAAATAGGGGAATGTGACAATGGTGGTAGCTGTACTGTTGACAACAACAAGCCTGGTGAATTCAGCTACTTGCAAAGGCAGTAGTAGAGAATACACAACCCAGTAAAATACCCTTGTTCAACTCTGTTCAAGAATACAATCAATATAACAAAGACAATTTCGAAGTTTGCTGACCAAAGGTAAACTTGGCACCTATTTTCATGGGGAGCAGTACTTGAAAACTAGAACTTGACTGTTCTATGAAGAGAGGATAAATTAATTTGGGTATTTTACAGGCAAGAGACTTTAAGTTCAGAGTTCAGGGGTACTTATATTAAAAAAAATTTTTTTTTAAATTATAGTTTATAGCCTTATGTAATTTTTTTTTTAGGTGACATTGTTCTTCTTTTTTGTATCGGATGTTGTGCATCGAGAGATATTAACCTTCAAAAAGAAGACATTTGACTGTTATAAATTGAAATAGGGGCTGCGATTTTTCCTGCTTTAAAACGTCAACGTAATAAAGCATTGAGGAAAAATACAATTTAGCACTTAGTAAATCTGACTGGAAGAAAAAAGAATCAGAAAAAAACATATGTGATATTTGTACATATGGATAGAGAAACCTCTATGGCGCCTGAGGTAGGTGGCTGGTGGAACAAGGAGTCTTGTGTGAGGTTCTTTGAGATAAGCTGGCAGAGAGGGGACAAGGAGAAATACAAAACAACACATGAGTGTATTATCCTTTAGAGAAATATAGAAGGACATGTAGATGGAGAAATGGAGGCATTTATAGTTAATAAAACAAGTGTTGACTACAATTGAAGTAAAAACAGGACCTGTAAAATGAACAGTGGTATGATCTTCTGTAATAACGAAATAGGGTGGCTTCCCAGCACTTGGTGCAGAACCGAAAGAAGCCTTGCTGTTGCTACACCGGATGGTGTTTGAAACTGGAAATCCTAATCAGCCGTCCTGGATATGGAATGTGCATTGGTACGGGTGGTCTTTTAGCTCAGGGGTGGGCGTCCGCTTGGGTACCGGACGCTGCTGGAAGCCGTGCGGGGAGATTTCAGGATACTCGTGTAATCAAACCAACACGCGTGAATTTCGTGCGTTCGTTCCTCCGCTGACTGTCATGCGGCCGGATGACTCAGCTCGGTGTCGCTGGATGACCACAATACCTTCCTACGCATTTCGAAACACTCGGATCGCGTGTTTCTTCGTCAGGAATGAATTGTGACACGGGTTGGGCTTCCTTATATAGCCCAATGTTCTAATTTGACAGTGGGAACTCCCAGAAAGGCGGGTGGGTCTTCCAAAAGATAATGAGTCATAAACACTTGCCTTGGATCACATCGTTAGTGCAAGGGATGTAGAGACAGATTCAAGATAGCTTAAAATAATTAGATAATTACTGCTGGGAAGTGGTAAAAATGCCGCTGCAGAAGGAAGAATAGTATACAACATAAATAACAACTAGAATGACAGAGTACAAATAACTCACAGTGAAAACGATGGTGTGTTTGTGCTGATGTTTTCCTGCGACCATATTGTTTGCATAAACCAATTGATTGCCCAATAGTAATTAATTGGGATGGAATTATTGGTAAGGGATAGGTTGATTAGTGTATAAAGTTAGATGTTTAAACCAAGAAGAGAGTAATCTACTCAGCACCTTCTTAACAAAGTGTTGCCGCCGATGTGTGAAATTGTGAGTATCCCTTGGCCACTCTCCGGCGAGTGCCGTGGCGTTGCGCGGGTGCCGCCGGAGGCTGTTGTGACGGACCGCCGGGCACTTCGCGCGGGTGGGGGCCAGTGCAGGGAGCAGAGTCGGAGCTGTGGGTTGCCGGGGACGCGATCCGTGGTCCGTCGCTAGGGCGCGGAGGACGCTGGGTTGCCACCGGATGCGGCGGCTAAGCAGGAGTGCGCCCATTGCGCGTTGCGCTCGTGCTATGCGCAGGAGTGGGGAAACGCGAGATAGATCCCCGTGCAGGGAGAGAGATTTCGCGCGAGAGTAGGGTAATGTAGTAGAGAGGTTGAGGGGTGATTAGGGGTTAGCGCATGCGCAGGGAGCGCGAAGCGGGCGCGCCATGCTTAGGCAGCCCTGGGAAAAATACATTCCCAGGGCTTAGGGAGACAGGCGTCAGGTGCCTGGAGTGTTGGTCCAATAGGGCTGGGAGGAAGCTCAGCCCGGGAATATAGATACATTCCCGGGCTTTGCATGCGGTCAGTCAGCCAGAGGAGGAAGGGAAGGTGTAGGAAGGGTGCAGGGAGCGCGGTTGCCCTGCATCACAGGTAAGGTTCTCCCTAGGATCCCGCAGGCAGGCCCCAATCCGGGAGTAAGGGCAGGGGGTTTGGGTAAGACTGAAGAGGGACGCCTTGGGCTAGGGAGGGCCCGCTGGGTGTGGAAGGTGCAGGTTTGGCAGTTGACACAGGCGGAGGAGGGTGTGGGCACTGGCAATAGGCAACAGTGTGCTAGTAGGGATGGCTACGGACCAGGGGCTGTTGTGATTGAGCTGTCGGTGGTGTGGTTGTCGCGCATGTGCTGGGCGGCCCCACAGTGCGTGCAAGTGTGTGTGAAGTGTTGTGTGAATCCCTGCAGGCTGACAGTGTGGCTGATGGGGTGGCTGCAGGTGAGTTAGGTTGACTAGGATTAGTACAGTTACCGTGGAGATGGGTAGCTAGGGGAAGGGGGCATGGTTATGGTCCACATGGCCCTAGGTGAGTTTTCCACAAGCCATCCCAGGTTGCGGTTCCTGTCAGGGACAGGCCCTAGGTTTAGGGTTTGCGTCACGCGAGATGAGTAGTTAGGCAGAAAGCTGATAGAGCGGGTTGGCTGTCCCAGCGGGTTGGTGTTGCCGTGATCCGGTTTGAAGTTCCCGAAAGAGGGTGGGACCCTCGTTGGGGTCCACCGGCGAGTATCGGGAAAGGATGTCGACGGACGTATGACCCTTTGAGAAAGAGTGAGTTGCGTGGGGGCCCGAGGGCATCGGAGTTGGCTCGGAAGGTACTCAATTAGATAATGCTGACAACCTGGTGCCTAGCTTTATTGATAGTTGACTGTAGCAGTCAGCCCACGACCTCCGTAGGATTTACGATGCGAGAACATTGGGGTGTGGGGGGTGGCTCACAGGATCACTGGGGTGGGGACACCAGACTTGGGTGCTGAGGTGATGCGTGGAGAGCATCTGGGTTTATGAGGGTTATGTTGATGTTATGCAGTGTTTATGGGATGTTGATATGTTGGGTCTCAAGTGTGTAAAGTGTTAGTAGGTTTTTAGTCTACGTGTGTTATTGTATTTATGGTCAGTGGTCGATCTGTTCCGAACGGGGGATTCTGGGTATAAGTGGAATAGGCGCGTGGTGTGCACCAGGTAACGTTAAGGGTTTCCCCAGGCTTCCAGTATGCGTGGATATGGCTCAGATATCTTGGAGCCGCAGTTGTGTGTTTAGTACAGTCACCCTTTAGGAGCAGGTGGTTGCAGGAAAGGGATGTCCGGTTAGACCAAGAGGGGGCCAATGTGGATTGGGTGGGCTCGGCCGGTTCACAATAAAGGGTTACACAAGGCTATTACAGTGTGTGATACAATACAATCTATGAATATTAGAATGCAGATGGTTTAAAGGCAATCTAATACAATAATACAACCACTTTAGTGGCTGCATTATGAGTCTAGCAACAGAAGTGGATCAATATAACAGGATTTCTAGCCAAAATAATTTATTTTTAAAACACTATTAAGACATGAGTATATCGTTATAAAGACAATTAAATCAGTTGGTTCTGATTAATTTCACAATTGTAATCTGTTAGTATTATGTGTCTTATGTGGCCAGGAAAAACGATCACATTTGATTGTAATAAACATCGATATGTCATTTGTATAGACGAATATATATGGATTAGGACCAATAAATAAAGTTATATGTTTGGAAAAGGTTCATAGTGAGGGATGAGGCACATCTACATGGACAGGAGAATTTTAGAATGCAAATGTAAAGCATGAAAAAAATTAATGTGATTTGCTGATTTATATGTGTGTTAATAAATTGGAATATAATTAGATTAGTGCAACTGTTTGATTCTCTTCATCTAATAAATAAGTAAAATACGCAAAATCAAATTATAATTTATAAGTGTAAAAACTTGAATAATTATGATGTGTAATATATATTGAGTTTATTAAATTAATTTGGTTTGTACTACAGTTTGTGTATTTCTAATTTTATAAGTTGTACAAACATTGGTAAGTTATTGAATAGTAATAAATTGTAATTAATTTAGTGTGCTAACTTGATTTGTTATATTAGTGATTGTATACTTAGTTGATATTATTGTGATACTGGCTAGGCGCATTCCAGCATGGGTAAGAGTTCGTCGGCAGGATAAGCACTAAACGACTTAATTATTACGTGGAAAATAGTAATGTAGGATGTGAGAATATGAAATTATTTAGAAATGATATTTATTTGAGATGAAGTGATGTCAAGTCGAATTTCACCAATGCATTCAGTCAGCCAAGGAGCGGCGTGTAGATGTTTCAATTTCAAATATCCAATTAGGGATTCTGCTCATGGAAAATGATGTAGAATTGATCCCCCCCTCTTTGGGCTGAATGTTGGGGGGAGCATTCAATAGGCATGACATTTAGTCCATTGGAGGCTTTGTTGCATGTTTAAGTTGAAGTGGAGTGACACGATTGTGGGCCCCAAAGCCTCTCCTGATATTATGATAGGTGTTGCTCCTTGGTCTTGTCTGCAGGTTTGCCCGTGCGGCCCACATGTGTAAGCCACACCGGGGTCATTCCAGCAAAAACGGAGATGCAAAATGGCTATGACAATTGATGAGTAGTGAAATGGGGTACTATTTAGATGTAATATTAGAAACAACTTTTGATGCTGTTGACACTTATATTGGCATGCTATGATTTGGAACAAGGGAAATAGCCTTGATGATATATGTTATGTGTGGGGGATCTTGCTGATAAGGAGACAACCGTGAGGATATTTTTTGTTTTTAAATTATTATTCTCTTTTCTAAAATTGTGAAATGGTTTCAGGCCTTATTCTTCAAAAATCGTTTTAGGATGTCATCTTGCCGGAACAGATCCCGTATTTCCAAGATGTTGATAGAGGTTGGGGTGCAAGTGAATGTATTTGTAATAAAGGCAACTTGTATTGCCTTGTTGTGGTTGTCTATGCGTTTGGTTTAATTGTAATGTAACAGGTCATGACCTGGTCATAGCTGTAACGGCTAATGGCCATATGTCCAACTGATGTTTGTTGTACTCACGGTTCAATGAATTTTGGTTTTAATTCTGTGCTTGGGGTGGTCAAAGACAGCGGGGTCAGTTACAATTGAGTCGTTAATCCTGGAACAGTTGTCTTTGGGGATTGTTTCTATCAATTCTTGGATTATGTGACTTACTGGCCAGTAAAAGGTCAGGAGTTATGAACGCACTTTGGTTACGACCCCGCTGAATTACCCAAGTAGAAACACTCATCAATTGTCATAGCCACAAGTGTGCCATCTATTTGCTGGAGGCATGCCGTGTTGCTACAAATATGGGGCCCCGCACGGGCAAACACTGCAGGAGGAAGACTAGGAGACAACACCAATATATAATTATCAGAGGAGGCTTTTTGGAGGCCCAAATGTGGTCACTCCCCTTCAAACTTTTAAACAGCACAAGTCCAGGGACTAAAAGTCATGCTATTGAAGGTCCCACATCGACAAGAGGGGGGGAAAATATTAACATAATTCCAGAAGAGAATGCCTAGTTGGAATTGAATTTGAAAACTCTCAGCCCTTTGGACTGAAATGTGGATGTTCGACCTTGACATAATTTCTCAAATAATATCATTCTCAAATAATTTGTTCGAGTATTTACCACATCTACATTACGTATTTTCCACGTAATTATTTAAGTCTGTTAGGCTTGTCCGCGACACTCTTACCAATGTGGATGCGCCCTAGCAGTAATTCACATAAATCACTTAGAGTTATATCACTAATATATACACTAGAATCAAGGTAGGCACATAAAATTTAATTTCATTTATTACATATTCACTAACTTCAATGTTGTTACACTTATAAAATTAAAATACACAAACTAAGTTAGTTACACCAAATTCATATTAACTCAATAATATATTACACATTTAATTATTCAAAGTTTTACAATTATAAATTATAATTTGATTTTGTATTACTGATTTTATTAGGATTAAGGAGAATCCAAACAGTTGAGCCTATAATATAATCATGTATTTAACACACATATAAAAAGCAATCACATTAATTTTTCATGTTCCATTTGATGTGTCTTAGAAGTCCTCCCTGTCCATGGAGATGTGCCTCTCCAGTGATATGACCATTTCAGGATAGGACTTATTTATGGGTCCTCTGAAATATGTGATGGTCTTACCAATGACAGTTATCTGATGGTGATTACCTCAAAAATGTGTCGTTTTTTTTCTGGCCCACTATGAAACATATAATAATACAGATTATATTAAATTGTGAATGAAATTATCAGACAAACTGTTTAGTGCTTGTATAACGATATTAATTGTCTTAATAGTGTTTAAAGAATATTATTTTGGATAGAAATATGTTATTGATCCACTTTGTTGTAGACTCATAATGCAGAGAATAAAGTGTTGGTATTATTGTATTAGCGATGTTAATAAATCTGCATTCTAATCTGACTGATGTATTGATCCACACATGTATAGCCTTCGTTAAGTGCTGATTTACTCTGGATTCATTGGTAACATTATACACTAATCAACGATTATCCTCTTACCATAATTAATCCAATTAATTATATGGGGCATCAATTGGGTTTTAGCAAACAAATATGGTCTAAGGAAATCATCAGCACAAACACCAATCTTATTCATGTTTGGGTATTTTGTATCTGTCATTGATATGTTAGGTTTATGTTGTATATTTCTTCGAAGGGCTTTTTGACCCTTGCAGTAATTATCAAATTATTTAACTATCTTGGTATCTTACATGCTCCTTGCACTGACGATGTGATCAAGAAAGTGTTTATGGACTCATTCTTTTGGACCCGCCTTCTGGGAGTTTCCCATGGTTCAATTAGAAATTGGGCGGTATATAAGGGAAGCCCAACCGTTGTTTGTGGTTCTTGTAGCATTCATTCCCTGACGAAGAAGAAGAAAAGAGAAAACACGTGGATCGGTGTGTGTCGAAACGCGTAGGAAGGTATGTGGTCTCCAGGGGAGTAACCGTAGCTGATTCATCCGGCGGGGTGAAGTCGCGGAGAGACGCTGGCGAATTCACGCTTTGTGTTGATTACACGAGTATCCTGCAAATATCCCCGCACGCTTCCTATGCGATGACGTCTGTACCCCACAGGCAGACTTCCAACCATGTCTAAAGACCCCGTAACCAATGCAAATTTGGCACTCACCAGGAGTTTGAAGTAGGATTTCAGTTTTTTTACCTCCGGTGGAGCAGGCAAGGCTTCTTTCTGCCCAGTGCTGGGAAGCCCCTATTTCTTTTATTAACAGAAGGACATCCCAATGTTCATTTTACAGTGGTCATGGTTTTATTCACATTGTAGTCACAATTGTTTAACAATAAATGCTCCATTTTACATCTACATATGTCTTATATTGTTCTAAAGGATAATAACTATTGTGTTGTTTGTGATTTCTCTTGTCTCCCTCCTGAGCTATCTAATCGAAAGCCTCAGCAAAAGACTCTTGTCCAGGACACCTACCCTCAGCGCCATAAGAGGTGTTTCTATCTAAGTATCTGCATATATGGGTTGGAATGATCCCAGATAACCCTCTACGGCAGTGTCCAGGACTAGACTACCCTCTAGGACTTGTATATCAGGTTTGTTTCTCCTGTTTGTTGACAATTGTGGAACATCGCTTGTATACACTTATTTTACACCTTATATTTTAATAGTAGTAAATGCTACTGTATTAAATTTAAAACAATACAGTGCGTGCACGAAATGCCACTTTAAAACACCACTAGGGGAGTTATACAGTCATTTAAATGAAACCAGAAAAAAATCCTGGGGTGCTGAATGACTTTCTCTGTATTTTGTATAGGCTGGCGGTCCCGCTGCTTCTGACATGCGAGTCGCTTGCCTGTGTGTCACGTTACAAGACATGAAGCTCCTCCCGAGGCGCGGCCCCCTAGTCCCCCTGTGACAAGGCTCGCTGCGCACTGTGATGCGTCAGCAGCAGGGATAAACGAGGATCGTGATCCCCAGACGGGTGAGCGTCACGTGGCTTGCGGCAGGCGCCAAGGGGGGCGAGGAGGGGGAGGATGGAAGTGTCTAGAGCTCCGTGCTCGTCA
The DNA here is from genome assembly GCA_036426205.1 of Ascaphus truei. Lineage (NCBI taxonomy): Eukaryota > Metazoa > Chordata > Amphibia > Anura > Ascaphidae > Ascaphus > Ascaphus truei. Next base: position 37,351 of record WSYH01003051.1, read on the forward strand.
GGCTGCGCGTTTGGCGTTGCTGGGGAGTGGTGTGCGGCCAGCTAAGGGCCTGCTGTAGCTCGTCTTCTTCCCGGGGAGAAGATGCGGCAGCGGAGAAAGCAGATCGGGGGAGGATGGGGGTCAGTGCAAATGCATGACCGCTCTGCTGGAACTATGTTTGCTGTGCCGTTTTGGCCACGCCCCTCTCGCCCCTCCCGTGTCTGATGAAAACGGCTCCTTAAAGACCGGCATATAGGTGTTAAGTGTCGTCTCCACACGCCGCCTGTTTGCAGTGGCGGAGAGTGGTCTAAGGGTTCGCAGTCGGCTTTGGCCTCGATCCACAGCCCTTACGTGGCGGTTGTGGACAGTTTGATTCTTGGCAGATGCTATATGGCTGTGCCACCTGTTCAAGGGCTTCTTCTTAAATGCAGCCCAGTTGACTTTCCCAGCCACTGCCTGAGCATTGTATACTTTCATTGGGTTTCCTGGCCACCCTGGGCTCTAGTTCACTGTAGCCTTACTTAGTAGAAATGTCCTGGGGCCTTCCGTGTTGCCTGCCTGTCCCTGTGCTTGCCTATCCTGTGGATTCCCTGTTGCCCGAGTCTAGGCCTGTTGCTGTGGGTCCCTTATCAGATTGGAATCCTTGTTGCTTACCCTGGACCGTGATCCCCGCCCGACACTTGCTGCCTTCCGCCTTCCCTGACCTTGTGCCTGTTGCTGGATTGTTCTGCCACCGACTGCAGCCTGGCCCGGCCCTCCTGCCTGCTACGTGACACGTACACGGATTGATTGGAACAGGACTATCGTCCACTGGCCTCTGTCGGTTAATTGGCATCCCACTCAGGCCATGGGGGTCAGCTTCCTGATCGGAGACGCGCATTGTCACAGTATGCGAGGGGTCTTTCTGGGTTTAATTAATGAGGCTGGTAAGAGCAATTGAGAAAGAGTAAGTATTTGGACTTCGGGTAAAAAAAAGAATTACTCAGTTAAATGTGAGTGTATATTTGTTCGTAATGACATTTCCAGCAATGTTTTCCATTCTGCCGTGTAGAAATTTGGTAAGCGCAGGCATTAGGCTCCGGAGATAGAAGGCGGGCGCACGATTGGGACCTGACCCAGTAGGTGATTACGTTGCTGGCTCTATGGGAGGGAGCGGGAGAAGCATGGAGAGGGAAGCGTGGTGTGGATGGTTTGAGGCGGGCCGTGATTGTGAGTGTTCACGTGAGCGGGGAGACCTCAGTTGGCTGATGCCGGTACACGTGAACTTGCCGTGCGGACCTCCTTTCCAAGATCAAATATTTTGTGGCCCGGAATCGTGGCACACAGTAGAGGGATTCCAGCGGTCAGGCGCTCTAGGGCTTTCTCGATTGATGTCCGGCTTTGTGTTCGTGATAGCAAAACATCAGCTGCCAGCATGCTTTGCATATTTCAAACAGATATATGTATTTTTCCCTTTCATATTTTACTGCTTATGGAAAATAAACATTTTGTTGGCTTATAATTAGCAGATCTGGAGGAAAGTATTGTGTTGATAGTGGGAGCTTCTGAGAGATGGCCGAACCAGTACAAATCGTTTCCAGTGGGAGTTTCCGAATTGCCATTCAAAAGCCATTATGCGATATAAAATCCGCTGACGTGCTTATTGTGTAGTGTTGTCAATCTGCGCGGATTAATCCAAAAACCGCCATGGATGTACCAATCTTCTGGCGGAGTTTTTTTAATAACCATGCCTGTTGAACTCCGCAAAGTTTGATGGGATTTTAAGAATCCAATCCGACGGATTTAGATTTTATACGACCTTAGAGGAGTGTGGATTTCCGCAACAGATGGATGGTCAGTGTTTTTTAAAAAAATAAATTGGGGAAGAATGGCGAATATAGCCTTTGTTAGATGATCCCGTGGAAATCCGTTGGACCAAAGTAATGTTCCGATCCACGTGGATCCAAATCCACCTCCCATAAGGTGTGGCCCACCTCTAGAGTGGCTATTACAGAATTCCTTGGAGGTGATGAAAAGTAGAGTTTGGCTTAATGGACTAGAGGGCTGCTGCCCCATGAAGGAAGAGTGAGGGTTGTGTGCGTGGTGTCTGGTATGTGGTGAGCCACACCCTCATTACAGGGGGCCGCCCCCTAGGATTGGTCAGGTCATCGATATTATCGTGTGTGAGACCTACTAAAACAGGGACCTCCACCATCGTGCCCCATACCATGTGTCTGAAGGGAGCAAACAGTACTTTAGTTACTAGACAAGCCATTGACTAATGGCAGTATTGGTTAAACTAACCACAAGGGTAGTTCTAACTTACGTCATGAGCGTTTACGCCTACTCTAATTGACGAATAAACTAGGCCGTTCTTTTTGATATGTAATGAGATTTGTGGCCTACCATTTAAATTAAGCTGATAATGTGTCTGCTTATTTGCCCTGATTTAACATAGCTCTAGGATCCGCCCTTGAGTAACACGGGGAATAGCTACTACGCCATGGGTGGATCCCATTGATATAGATGGCCTATGTCCAATAGATCCTGCGTGTTCTTATAGGGGAAAGGATCTAATAATGCCAAGGGTGGCGGGGGAATTAGTGCTCTGTTGCTGTTCAGATCATTAGTGAAGGACTGATCATGTGGACCAAGTCATGTATCGATGTGCAGTGGCTACTCTGAGACGCAGTAACCGAAGGTGACACTAAAAGGGTTTTAGAGCAATCCCGCTATTTTGATCAATTTTTTTTTCCTTTTACAAACAGGATTGAGATGACAGGAGATGTTAGCCGCCTATGGAGCTGATAGACGCTGACCTTTTCAAGCTCTTGGAAGCCCTACAGTTCCCGCAGATGTTTTCCAGCGAAGTACCAGTACCTTAATTGCATTGTTCCCGCGTCTTTTCTCTGAAACCCGTCCACGCCCGACTTTAAATGGTTATCCATAGGAAGCATTGCACACCACCAATGTTGCAGCTTCCTCAGACGCCTCCCCGGCACCACAGTTTGGCAGCCATTTTGTTCCCCTGGAGAGAGAGAGGATTAAGCCTGATAATTGAGCCTGAAAATATCTCAGCTCAGTATGTGGGGGGGACTAGGGAGGCACGAATATGCTAAATAGGAGCTGTTCAGCTTGGGGTGAACTCTTGGTTCCCATCCTGTAAAGAAATGAGGACTGCTGCATAATACAACATAGGCGATGGGTCACAGTTATGGAACTGCAATCTTAATTACAAGAGAATGGCGTGAAATAAGCATGCCAGAACATACAGAAGAAGCAGAATATATGATGTAACGCTAAATTTGCTGACAAACACCATGGAGAAAAGGGGACTGCGTTTTCCCACTATTTGTTGCCGGAGTATGACGCTAGGGTAAATGCCTTGCATTTCTTTTGTAACCTTTTTTTATGCCACTTTCTGTAGTTCCCTGTGGTCTATTGTCCAATCTGTTCATTCTGAGTACCCCTCTAAAGTCTCTTAGTCCCCTTTTGAATGGACGGAAACCAGGCTGGAAAAAACTCTGCTCTATTATCTTAAAAGATCGAAGGTATTCGCGCTCAGCAGCGTGGGTGGAAAAAGACAGTAGTGCTGGATTATATTGGGGTAAGTTTGTTTGCATGTCTGCGTTTTTGTAGGTCAATTTATTGAATTTTTTAATTAGCACAGTAAGTAAACCTGTAAAATAAAAGGGCTGAAAAAGCTGTTATGCGGGAAAATCCGTGTAATGAGGTAAAGAGCCAGCTTGCACATTACTGCTTCCAATAAAGTCTTGGTGTTGATGTGTCCACGGCATTTTCCAACAATCTAGTATAGCTAGAATTATTGGATTTTACAGACGGAAATCAGCGAAACTCTGGTGTGCTAGTTCTAAGTTTGTAGATAGTTGCAGTCGGTGGGCGCGTGTGTTTATTCCATGGTAAGTAGTGGCTCTAATTGTTGTTCTTGCCAAAAGGGACAATATCTCTCCTCTAATTGAATACTGTTTTCTAATTAAATGAACGCATGTTGTTGGGCCAGAATGCGAGAAAAGAAAACACCCTCCATTTGAGATGTTGATCACACTTGGTGGTCCTCCGGGAGCCTCATTTTTTGCGTAGGTTTATGATGAGATTGCTCTGCGTTGGGCATTTTACAATCTGAAACGCTTTTCAATTTTTGTTTATTGGTACCAAATACTGAGCGATTACCCTACAGTACATTTAGAACTATATTTGGGATAGTGGTTGCACAGATCTATTGGGTAGGTTCAAAAGGAGATCTTCGATGGTGAACTTTGCCTCAATTCGTTGCTGCCAGGCGCTTACAGGCCATGCTTTGCAGGCGCCTGTGCTGACAATGAATGTCTTGTGCAGGCTGGAAACTTAGCTTGTAGTATTCTTAAAATTAGGGGGGTATTTACTAAAGTCTACCGGCAGCGGTTGGGGCAACGGTCAGTCCTCAAGATGCCGACTAACTTTGTCTGGTTTCAGGATATCCCTGAGGTCAGCACAGGGGGCTTGCAATTAGTGGCTCATCAAAGAGTGCGGAGCCAGATGATTGAGCACCTGTGCTGAAGAGGGATACCTGAAAACCTGTACTGCTTGGGGTTGGCTCGAGGACAGGAGTTGGCGCCCACCCCTGGCTAACGGCTGCTTGAGAAATAAATAAGTGGTAATTGAATTGCACCAAATTATCAGAGGGAAAGAATGATATTATCTGTAATAAACATGGTGTTTGCAGTTTTGCAGCTGGGACACTTTTAGCAGAGGTGGACCCCTAGGTAGTCGTTGAATTATTAGAGGTCAACTAGTGACACACTGCATGTCTGATGCCAATATCAAAAAACATAAGGGTATACGGAATTATGAGGGGGGGGGGGGAACCACCACGTATAGTAATGATTCTCATTCCACTGAGAGTCATGGTTTTAGCTTTATAAGATCATCGGCAGGATGCGGAAAATATATTCATGAATGTGGATCCTTTATAAACCACAGAGCGGATAGCTAAAACTTAAGGTGTTTAAGATGGAATTTGGAAACGAACACAGATTGCTAGTGGACATCTTCCTACATTTTAAAAATACACTTACATGTCCAGACCTAATTGTATGTGTTTTGGATTCTCCAGCCAGGTAATTCACATTAACATCGGTGGGCACCTGTGCCTCTCTTTGTTGCCAAATCTGCAAATGTTTTAGGAAGAGTTACCAATCTCCCAACGCAGTTTGGAGATAGGAAAAAAAAAGATGTGCCTTTTATAATATAAAACATTTAGAACAGATTAAGTGAATAATGACCAGCTTGCTGAACCACTTCTGACCTTATACAGTTAAAAAAAAAGACAGCAAACTCCCAGGTATAATATGATTTTGCTAAACTCAAGCTTTACATTATTTGTTATATGTATTTGCCTACCATAGTTCCTTAGGGGCTAGATGGTGAATACCTAGTTAGGCCTCAATTCTATTTTATTTAAACTATGTGTGTGTGCTACTGAAAGCTGCAAACCAGCAATATCCTCACATGTGTATTTTTAAATCAATCAGTTCCTGCTACTATGAAAAATACTTGTATGCATTTAAAAAAAAAAATCAAAAAAAAAATCAAGCAACTCTGAATTGGTATTGTTAATGTATTTAATGTAACAATGCATTGTTTGATTTCTATAGCAAACATTTACAAGTCATATTATGTCCCTCCTATTGTTAAAACAGGCTTGGTCCACCCCTTTCTGAGCCACCGATTGATGCAAATCTCTCTGGGAAGTGGGCCACCATATTGACTAGTGACTGCTGGGCTGGGTCACCTGATCTTCTCCAAGCAGGACTTTGTCATACAACTATATTCCTCTACAGCCATTTGTGTAACCCTTGAGCCGATTATCTCATCCGATATATCACAGGGGAAAATGGACTATGGCAAGTTAGACTAATTACTTATCATGTGTGTGGAGGTGATTAGGTGCATATTAAGGGGGGGTGGCAATAAATAATTGTTTAATAACTGGGCAGCTTGGACTTCTGCTTTAAAAGTCAACTACTTGTTACCAATCACGAGTCAAACTGGTTTATCTAAGGGGGGTAACATTGTTTATTATAAGATTTTCACCATTGCCTTGTATTCATTGTAGTACACAGGAAAAAAAAAAGAAGTTTAGCTTTGAAAGTGACGGGGAAAGGAAAAGTAAAGTTGAACTGCCAACTTTTTTATTCCAACTACAGAACTCACAGGAGTGAGGTTCCAGTCGCAAAACTGCATGAGGGGTTTCTTTCTAAACAATAAACATGACGCATGTTACTAAAGTGAAAACTCAGTTGGGTCCCAGAGAGGAGGCGGGTCGGGCACCCCGAGGAATGAACTGTGTACAGTAGAAGTTTTGCAGGCCACAAAATAGTACCTCACCCATAGAGCTTAGAATGTAATTTTGTGGTTGGCCGTTTGATGTTGGCACCGGGGGGCTTTATGGTGCGGTGTTGAGTATATAGATGTTTTGATTTAGTGACTGTGTACCAAGAACAATCACGTGGGATATTGACCAGATTCGCCCTGTTCATAGCCAAAGTCGAGTGTCTTTAACTCCCGGAGCCGTCCTTGTGGAGTTGTACACACACTTAGGAAATCATTAACCCTTCACGGGTCCCATCTACTTGGTGTTGTTGGTAAGGTGTTTTGTAGCATATGATGGAGTGCCACTTCTTAATACGTATGGACCTGCATATACTTTAAAACCACAGTCGCCACAAGTTTTTTAAAGGCTTTAGTCAGAAGTAAAGGCTTTAAAGCTGTGATTCGTCAACTCCCAGTCCTCAAGTACACCCTAGCAGGTTCAGGTTTTAATGACGTTATCCCAGTTTTCCAAGAGCACATGTGGCTTCAAATGAATGACAATCTCCAGTCCTCAAGACGCTTACCAACGGTCAGGTTTTCAGAAATCCCTGTCCAGACCGATGGCTCAATTAAAGACTGCGCCACTGATGGAGCCGGCATATGCTGAAGATGTGGGATATCTTAAGAACTGACCTGTGAGGGACTTGGAAGGAACGGATCAGTTGAGAGCTCATTTTCATGATTTATAGTATAGAGAAAATGACATATGCATGTAGGGTGTACTGCCATATTCTCGATATGCCTTTTATGCCTTTCATCAAATGTAGCAATGTATTTTTCTCCCTGCAGCAATGTAGTCTCTGTAACAGGACGCACCCCTCTTCAGCAAACTCCTATTTTCTAGCACTACAGGAATATAATGAAAATGGTTACATTTGAATACTACCGAGTCAGTTTTCACATGCAGTTCGTTTGCGGGAATGTTCAGGTGACACCATAATAAATAGTAATAAAAAAGGTGAACCACAGCAGACTTGGTTTATGGGCAGAAGAAAGTCTTCATGAGGATATATTTAATCTCCTGGGGTCTATGATTACAAGTCAATGACCATATACAATCTGGTTCGATTGATGCAAGAAATGCAAGAAATACAGGGTTACACAATCCCCAAAGATTTCTCCAACGGACAATGGAGGTAATTACTGTAGAGCAAAGGAAACATATACAGCCAGGTGGGTTTATTTTTTTTTGAATAATAAACAGTACAGTGAAATACAAGAGTTCTTGATCTGTTTCAAAAAGAGTGATGGAGTTTTTATTCTCGTAATTCTGATGATCAACTAAATTGGATCAATTTATCATACTGTACTTTGTTTGGCTTACCAATTTTGATAAAGAAGGTCAAACAGGATTTTATTGATGATGAATATTTGCCATGTTGCTATTGGGGGGCGGATTATATAGATTTTTATCAGTTAAAGTGTAGAAAGTCACGGCAGACAGAACAGAAGCTGTAATGTATGAACTTTTGCATCTGAATATTTGCCGGTTCTTCTGGACAACAATTCTGGTCTAACGTGATCGCACTTGGGCTAAGGTTTGGTTTAAATGCAATCAGTTACAGTACATGATGCATTCAATACTTAAAATACTGACTCATAAATAGATGAAAAAGCTTTACCGTTTATACGAAAAAAGTCGTTTCATCAGTGGGCCTTACAAGTTGACCTGAGAACTTACGTGGGAGGTTGACAAGTCGTCGCAATGTCAGACGGACACTACTCCTAACCATGTCTGTGTCCTTGTAGAAAACGCCCATTTGTGCTTTTTTGTTCCCCCCCCATCCCAAAATGTGTCCCAAGGCAGGGAGTCATGCATTTAGATCATCTCTAAGGAGGAAACATCCATGCTCACTCTTGTGTGTTTTCTTTTTCAGGGTTTTCCAATATTCTTTTGCGCCGCCCTCTGTCCTATCCCCGGGGTTGCCCTCTACCCAGAGCAGCCATCAGCTGGGACAAGCACGCTAGCTGGATCAGCGGGGGGGGTGTTATTATTAGGGCCCTGTATGCTTGTTCGTTGTGAAATTAAACTCGCTATGTCATTTAAGTGGATTAATGGCTAATTGTGAAAGGCTTCGTGAAGTTGGCCCTAAAATGAGAGGTGGATGGCAATAAAGGACCTCAAAAATAGGGGTAGGCCGACATTTTCTCCTTCAGGAGACCCATTTTGGGGGAGTCAAGGAGCTTTTACTAAATGATGCCTTGCTTTCACTTGATCTTGGGTGACAACTGGAAGAGAACTGGAACCATATACTAGGGCTCTTGCAACGAAACATTTTTGCCATAACTGCCCAACAGGTGTTAGTTGGGTACCCTGGATCTTTACACAGTTAGTCATACGGTGGCACTTGTAGACTCACTATTTCTGTAAACCTTATGTGTGTTTCAAGCTCTCAAGAAACAGTTTTAGGCCATAACAGAGGGGACAATCTGACATTTTAACTTAAATTGCCATCTAAACTGAATGTATGCTATGATTCCAGGTTCTTAGAAATGGCCCCAACCGCGTTGAGGATTTTATTTCGTATATCTCTGCTTGAAAAACACCATATCAAAAAAAATTTAAGTTACAATATAAAAGAAAAAATGTTATAGGATTGAATCATACTGGTTTACAGTGCGACAACCAAACTATTTTATGTGGATCTAATGTAGGCTCGTGTGGGTCATATTACTAAAGAAGGATTGTGCCCTGAACGGACAGTGGCCTGCGCTAAACGAGCCTTTGCAGTCACTCACTGGGTAATAAGTGTGATTACAGTGGCCGGAAGGTTGTCTCATGGCAACAAAAGGATGGGCTAGTAAATATGGGTAATTAGGGCTGAGATTTGTAAAGGTAGTGGTACAAGGTAACTGGGTGCGCGCTCGAAATGGGAGGAAGGTTATTCGTGAAACCACCAAAAAGGAACAATGCTCCAGTGAAAGAAATATATGACACAGTATGAATGTGCTTAGACCAGACAGTAAAACGAAGAATGATTAATACTGGCCTTAAATAAGGCTGCAGCTTTGACCAGGAGGAGATTCATCCCTTAATATTAATTAAAGCAGTTAGGGATCCTGACGAAGCAAAATTAGCTTTGTGAACCGTGAGTTTCCTGCGGGGCTTTGGATAGTTTGAAAGAGCAGCCAACGTACCCCAGACGAAGATATCTCTGTCGACCGGTCCCGCAGTCGGACGCGCTTGCGTGTGAGTTCACCACATGTGCATGATGGGAAGCGGAGGTCTTGCCTTGAGGAGCAAGAGCGTGTTATAGTGATTTTTAATAGGGTGAGTGTTATATCTTGTCTTCTCTCTCTCCCCCGGCCTCCCGCCCTTCTCCCCCCAGCGTTTTCGTCCCCTTCTACTTTTCCCTCTCTTACCCTTCAGCCCTTCCCTCTTTTGCGGTCCCCGTCTTTTTGTACATTCCCGCATTGCTCCCTCTCTGGGCCCTTGCTGTTCGTCCCGGGCTTTGGTCTTTCCCCCTTTGTGGTTTGCCCTCTTGTCTTTTGTTATTAATATAACTATCCACATTTGAATTTTGACTGTTTTGAGGCTTTGGCGCATTCTCCTTACCTGGGATTATGGAGAGGACGCATGAGTACTCACAGACCACCCCCCACGTTGGTCACAATTGGGGGATCTAATGAGAGGGGCCAGTAGGTTGACCCTAAAGAGCCCGTTTATTGTGAAGGGGCTCAACACATGGCCATGTGAGTACAAATTCTATTTATATATAGGGTCTAGTCCACATTGGGTGGTATCCTTTATATGTTTTTGGGATTAAGCACCTGTCATTAGCTAGCGACTTTCCCTTCTGACCAAATCTTGTAATCATTTGGTTTGTCTGTTATTGAGAGTCGATCACATGGAAATTTTGCGGCTGAGCATAACCCTTAACCCATAGAAAGTTAGTCTGTGTCTGACTTTCTAGCCCCTTGTACAAAGGGTGGTAGGGTTCAGGAAGGTTAACTCATCCCGTTTAGTGATGCACACTGAGTCCTCTTTCTTTCTGTTCTTTTGGGGCGAAAACAAACAATGAACAACAGATGATGGGGGAACTGTGTGTGAGTGGCTGATATTGTGAGGGAGAGGTAAATAAGAATGCCTTGTAGGGGAGATGCAGTAGTAAGCGTTGTGGGTGTACTCACAGGGGATCTGTGATTTGGAAAAGGACATAGTTGTGTGGCTAGTGGGCTCGTCTGGGACAAAAGGAACAAGCCCAAATGGGGCGTCATTAATGATAAATAAAGAAGGGTGAGGGGGATTGGGAGGGAGGGCGAAACCACTGTCGAGTGTGTTGAGCACATGGCGGGTGACAAGGAACGGTGGCAAAACTATGGGGAAAGGCAATGTGTAGCTAACAATGTTTGCAGTTACACTTAGCAGTGCATTGGCTGCATCGGGAACAGAGAATGACTTAAACAGTGCAGATGGTTCCGAGACAGGTAGATGTACTACTCAAGTTGCTTACAACTTTGAACACAGTGATATTTGTTTTGAATATTAGCGCCATATTGCAAATAACTGTATTTATCCATATAATGCGGTTAGGAGATTATCCCATTTATTTGCGATTACACAAAACTTACATGAATAAAGTTAAAGTGTTTATGTCGGATAAGAGCACTAGTCTTTCCCCACAGGGTTCCTGTGATAGTTGTAAGTCCTCGAAGTTTCAGGGGCCTGTCATGGGTTAATCTATGGCCGTGGGACCCCCCTCCGTGCTCCCACTGGTTAATGGTGAGCGACGTAAGGTGGGGGACGTATAGCCTGTGTAACAGCTGTATCAGACATGGGGGTACAGTTCCCAATGGACCCCCGCCCCCCCCTTGCCTGAAGCTAAATCAAGGTGGGATGTTAGGCAAACTCCTAGAGTGTCTTGGCTACTGCCTTCCAAGGTAGGATGCAGATGGGGCGGTCAGACTCCCCATATTCGGGGGATGAGCTGGCCAACCCTGGCTCTTAGAGGACCACCAAGACTCAGCCCTATACTATCGGGGGCAGTACCATCCTAAAGCGGGTCGTTTTTCGACCCTTGTAACATCTAGTTGTATGAAAAGGCTGTGCAGCATGTCCACTATAAAGCACCTGTTCACTTCATACTTCTGCATCGGGTGGTCAGGTCCTGGGCAGGAGGGGTGTGGTAAGGAGGGCAGTTTGGGTGGGGATTGACATCCTGATAACAAGGATCCCATCAATGATTGGTGGTTCTGGGGGGCACTGAACACCTGTGAACACGAAACCAGAGACCACCCCCAAAAGCCTGTACTGTGCACCCCCCTTACCATCGCGCTACTCAGTTCTTCTGAACAGCTAGGTATGCCTCAGCACATCAACTCAGACAGTTATATGCATCCTCCCAGAGTCGGGGGTGGACATGGGTTACACAGCATTTATTAATAGCCCTAGTTGAGACATAAAAGCTTAGAACTCAGTGTTAATCGTGCTCAGCAGAAGAGGTAGATGGAGATGAGTGGTGGAGGGTGTTCAGAGCACATCACAACTTGACCCCGCAGAGCAGGCTCGATGGTGCCTCCCCAAAATCCCCAAGCAAATAATATGAAAGAACACACACACAAAGGTTCGGATGGGTGGTATATGGCTTGGCTTTTTGTTATAGTAAAGCAAAAGGGGAGGGGGAGAATCCTGCCAAGAGCGTCTCCAGACCCACAGGGGTTAATTGGGCAATTGACATTGAATCATGGCTCTTTAGATTGGTCCGCCCAAGGTCCAAGACGTACTGCATCTGACTCACGTCTAGTCAAGCAGATGGGCCCCCAGCAGAATGGGCTCCTGCCAAATCGACCCAAACATGCTACCACGAGGCGATGGCATACTTGTAAATGTAGCCTGTCTGGCCAGGGTTACCTGAAATTACCTACACCCCCCCCCCACCCTCAAACAGTAGCCACGACACGGGCAATATATAGACTCAGACACATGCAAATAAAATATATTCATTCTGAAGTCGACTCACAAAACCAGATTGTAACCAAAAGGGGCAGGAGGGAGGCAGAAAAGACAGTGACGTGTGCGCAACATGATTATCCCGTCACCAGACACAGCGCAAACTCATCCAGCCAGCCCGACCTGCCGTCGCGTTGTCACCACTGGTTGTACTGCCAGAGGGGAGTGGGATCTTGGGGCATGAGGAGGACAAGGGTGGGGGTGGTGGGGAGCCTGGGCCCTGCGGTTATGGATGGCGTGAGCAATCAAGTATGCGTATGTTGCACCCCCCAACCCCTCCCCAACAACAGTCCCCACCAAATAAAACACAACCACAATGGTCGGAGGTACAATTTGGGAATGTGACTTTTATTCACTATAAAGCAAGAGGGTAAGGTGTTGTAACCCTCATAGAGGGGTTCTACAAATAGGTAAGTCTAATGATTGCTAAAATCCGCAAAGCCTGTGCCCTAAACTGCCCTAAGCTGGCTGAAGATGGTGGGACTAATGTGGTGAATCAAAGTTCAATGAGCCGGGTGCCCACTCACGCGCAACTAGGCCAAAACCACACATTATCAGTAAACGTATCCCATGTGGATCGGTATCCTGCACTTACCTCCACAGAAACAGCCACAAATAGACGTGGATAACCTTAAACTAGCACGTGAACCGAAAATTACCCGCTCAAACTCTTCCAAACCTATTCTGAAGGAACAGCGCAACTAGAGTCGTAAAACAGGGTGTTATAAGGCCAGACCCGCATGAGCATCACAAGGGCCCAAAAAATACACACTTAATCTGGCACTGCTAGAACCTGCCGCGAAAGCTAACTTGGGTGGCGGATGGGGGACCAAGGGACTAAAAACAAATGAGCCCAACCACACTCTTCGAGGCAAAACACGGTAAACCCTTCACGCTAAGCCGTGGCGTATGACACCCATTTAGTGGTGGGAGGAGGGCCAAACACTGGGCGCCCCACTGAGTCCCTTATGAGGAAGCAGGCAATCCATGCCATGGCATCCAGCCCATCAGGGCAGGATCTGTCCCCACCAAGAAAAGTGTCGGTGGTGCCATTACCTGAGCTGTGACTGCCGGAGCATAAGAGACATAAGATGTACCAGAGGCACGTCATAAGAAATTTGGTCATCATAGGTAAACAAATTTGTGGTCCGTTTCTGAAAAATCCCCGGCACCGTGACTGCCAATAATGTACATAACCCTATCAAAGCCTGTACACGCTGAAACATGGCTTAGAGGTTCCCAAATGGATTATGCCTGCTGCCTGAAATTTACCATGCAGCCATTTCCAAATGAAACATATGACCATCTAAGAGGCTCCGGGGGCTTTAATACTCCATTCCACGCTGTGGGATGCGATTTCAGTGGGAAGAAGGGGGGGATACCACATCGGGGGGGCAGTAGAAGCATAGCATACAAGGGGAAAGCGCTGGATAATTATCTCATCTGAGTGCCAACCATATGCCTGGGCGGGGATGACACACTCGAACTCTGTTGTGCCACGTGGCACACTCCCTCCCATGTGGTCAAGCTGCAGGATCCCACGTAGGATTAGGCGTCACCTCACAGGGCTCTCTGGTCAACCTACAGAGGAAGCCATTCAGAAGCCTGGTCTCTGTCTCTGCCAACCCCCTAATTTCGATGAGTCAATCACCTGCTGATTTGTATCACTGTCATCATGGTAAGGGTTGGGGGGAATGGTTCCATGGAGTCCAATAACCGGCACTAATTGTTGCCGGCACTATGTAATTGCGGGGGTCAGGCAAAGAATATCAAGGGGTTGCTGGGATGGGACAGGGCGCAGCAGGAGACTGAAGGTCCAAGGCTCCTTTCCAAAGCCCCTGGCAGGATACCTGACGATGCGAACGGCTGCTCCTGGAGGGATCCGACAGGAGGACTCACATTCGCTTGCAAAGATGCCGAGCAGCTGCCGCAGCCAGCCCATATTGTCCCAAACTGGAGTTGCTGGGAGAGCTTTTTGGAACAGACATGCTAAACAAAAGCTGAGGGACACATTATGATACCCGACTCACTCATGCCAGCCTTTAGAAACTCCTCCAGCAGGTCCACCTCCGCCCAGTCCTTCACCTGTCTATATATTATACTATTTACCGTAGTACACCTGTCTATATGCGGATGCTAAGGCAAGTGATAAAAAAAAAAAACTAAAAGTCTTTGCTAATATCGTGCTGATACTAAATTATAGTGGCTAAAAGCACTCCCCTTGTGCTTTTTATTAATGACATTTTTTTTCCTTGTGCTTTTTATTAATGACATGTTTTAAGTCCCTCTAATCTCAGGTGCAGTTTATACAGTCTACCAAAGAAAACAGCATCAGCTAATAGAAGGTGATTGAATAATGGTCAAGCATTTTCTACGCAAGAACGCTCTTCATCCCAGATGAAAAAGCCATTTAAATACTATTCACCACCAGCACTGCAGTAAAAGTTTGCTTAATTATCATCATGGATACACATCACGTACGTCAAAATAGTGCCAGCCCCGGCACAAACAGCTAATAAAGACAAAGACCCTGCAAATTAGTTGTTTTGAAGCGCACAATACTCCCTGACCACTAATCATTGAGGGAGAAAGGTCACAGGCAAAAGTCGAGGCCTCAACACACAAACTTTGAATTTTTACTATTTTTACAGTTTTTTTTAATTATTTTTCAGTTACAATGTATGCTCCATTATGTTTGTGTAAGTGGCGTCCCATAAGGATGACAAAAATAGTATAAGGTATTATTTGCTTAACTCTGTTTATTTGGCTATGATATAGAATGATATCCCGGTGGTGGATGTTTTATCAGTTAAACTCACGGTTATGTTAATTGCTCACAGGTAGACTCAGAAACAGGAGAGATACACTCAATACACAAGAGTTAAAAAGTAGTCTATGGAAGAACAATTATCGGGGAGCTTATTCCCAAATGTAGGTGTAGGTTTGTTGTATGATAGGTTTAATGCACTTACAGATGTACTAGATGATGTACTTAATCATACCACCTCAGCTATTAAATCACTTAACCAAGAACAGGTTCAGATAAGATTAATGGCCCTACAGAATAGAATGGCACTGGACTACATCTTAGCATCAAAGAGGGTTGTATGTGCCCTCATTAAAGATAAATGTTGTGTCTTCATTCAAGATCAGAGTGGTAAAATTGAGTATGAGCTAGAGGAAATCGCAGAGATACAGGACAGGTTGAGGAAGGGAGGAGATGCAGAGTGGGATCTTTTTGGGCTTGGCAGTTTGCTGGGATCACTGGGATCAAAACTGGTGAGTGCTTTGTTGTGTGTGCTGGTTGTATTTGTCATCATCTATGTGTGTGTCACCTGTTGTAAGAGCCTGATCCTTAAATGTGTTACCCCCTCTACTGATTCAATGGCCCTCTTTTCAGGAGAAAAATATGCCAACACTCACATCAGTCCCTTGAAGAAAGAAGAAAACGGCGAACTAACTCTGGAATATATTCTGGCCGCAGAGCCAGTGGACATTGCTGAGGGAGGCAACGGTCAGGCCCAGTCCCTATTCTACCAGGACTATGAGACCACCAAGAATTCAATACTGGACTGTTATCATTAAAGCATTTTTTGTTTAAGGATAAAAAGGAAGGACTGTGAAAGTGTCACATAGGGGGGTGTACAAGGATCCATGCAACCATTTTGTTTCTCTGTTTATCCTTCATCATGTTTTTATGTAAGTATGATAGAAGTTTGATTGAGCTTTGAACCTCAGTGATCTTGCAATGCTGTAAGTCACAGATTCCCTCAGGGTCTTTCACTCTTCCAAAACTAATTCAATATGCCAGGTGCAAGGGAGGGGGGTGAACGGAATGCAGAACCAGTTTGAGATAAGGGCTTACCCATATAAAACTCCAATTTGGGTGGAAGTGTTTGCAAAATAATTGGAAGTTAGGAGAAGAGATAAAAAACCTGCTTCTCCTGCTCCTCCTTATTTTCCCAATAACAGCCCTAAGTTTAGGAATGTGATAATTATATGGTCAATGCTATATGATCACAGGAAACCTCTCCCCAATTAGTGAACCCACGTATAAAACTTATGTAGTAAAAACCTGTATTTTCTTGTATTGATTAGGTATTCGTATCAATAAAAGGTCAACCCCTCCTGGAGGGGCGTATTATTATAATTTTCTGTAAGCCAGCCCATCTAGGGGCATGTATTATATCTCAGGAGGGTATAAAGAATATGTCTTTCTCACTGTATGGCAGAGAAAGCTCTGCATTGAGCTTCCTTTCCTTGTATACTCGTAATGAAATAAACTCTTACTTGATTTAACTCTGAAAAATAATGAACCCGTAACCATTGTATTTTTTCTCGCATTCACATCTGTCTCTGGTTTTAAATATATATTGCCATGCTCAGTAGCACACCTCTGTGACACTTATACGCTTATATATATGTTGTGGTTATTTTGGGGGTTCAATATGGGCTTGTAGGTGTCCTGTATGTTTTAGAAGTCTAAATTATGCATGCTTACTCCCTGAGATATTCTGCCATGCATTTCAAAGCCCAGTATTACACACCCTACGTGTCATCTCCTGTTCTGGACTGAATGAAGAAGAATCCCCTTCTGGCTATAATGTTAATTTCCTTACTCATAACTTTAAGATACCAAAATTACAGGGGACATTCATCTAATACTTGGGGTGAACATTAATGCTCAGAAACATAACCCCTTTATGTGTTCGTACCTCAGTAATGCCCACACTAAATTTTATCTTTCTAGGATGCTCCCTTATTCAGAAAACAGTGTTACCATAACTCATACATTTAAAACATGATTTGATTCCAATAACCTATACTTTTCTTCACTTCTTTATTAAAATGTACTAAGTCTGTTGGGGTGAGAGAGAGAGTGAAAAAATTCCCTGTGTCTCATTTTACCCTTTCCTGGTTTATGCTGAAGCAGGACGTCCTAGTGGTGAGTCACAAGATCGTTTTCAGGATGGGGTCTGACCAGAGCACTGGGCTTCTATGTATCCGAGAATCCCACTTGATTCACCGATACATTTCTGAGGTAACTCATAACTTGAGAACCCCGATTCATAGCCACAATCTTAAAGACTTTCTCCGGCAAACCCACCCTGAAACTTACCTCCTGAAAATCTCCTGGTCCCAGCAGGACGCAAAACACAAAAACGGTAAATTGTCGTATATTTTGCACACAGTCATAGTAATGCATACATAATGCCCGGGCCGAAGAGCTGACACTCTAGGATCCCAAAACACTGATCAGAGGTAACCAAGTGGGCTTAACCATTAGTATTGAGCCTGGTTACCCCCTCACCATCACACATGTCATCCCTTTCTGGTTTACAAAGAGATGCCTAGAAAAGGTTGGTGCATGAGGCAGGTACCCTTTTTTCGGCATGTCTCAGAACTCCAGGATCTCTAATCCTGACTCACCAAGAGACATGAAAGTGAAACAGAAAATGGTGGATACCATGAAATAGACTTTGGATGCCCATACAGAATATGGTGATTTCTTATCACCTTCAGAATCCTGAACCAAGTTTTTCTGACTTTACCAACGCAACTGATGGAATGGCAGAAGATCAACCCAGATATGGAAAAGGTTATTTTGCTAAGAGGCAGGAATTAGCTAAAAGAGTACCGTATTGACATGGAAGGGTCAGATGCTTCAACCTCCAAGGGGCTGTCTACTAATAAATAGTGGCCCTTTATACAGCAACCTGAAGTCTTCAGAGTAATTAGATTGCTAGCTAGTGGTAACTACATAAACCAATTAACTTTGTTTAACAGAAACCAAGGAGAAGCTGCTCAAAGCTCAAAACGGAGAGCAATAAAATATATATAATAAAGTCAATGATGTATTGGACAACTGTGGTTGCACATGAGGGAAAATACAAACGTGGGATTCAGCATGTGTTGCTTGTAGAAGTGACCGAAGGCAGAAGTGTACAGTGTGGGAGTTCCAATGGACAACGCTACCTGGGATAAGCATAAAACAGAGGGGAAATATATTACCTCTGTTGATTCCGTAGTGTAGCACTCCGTTAACACTGTGTATCTGTCCGGTCTTGGACGTAGGCATCGTAGACTCCATGCTCCGCTCACTCCGCAAGTTCCGCGAGTAGTGTAAGTGTAGCAGAGAATCCCATATAACGTGCCCTCACAGCCTCAGTGCGTCTCTCCAATCGGTAAGCAGTATACAGGAAGATAGGGATTGGTATGAGACTGCAGCGTCCAGGAAAAAAGCACCCTCAGCTCACCAAGTATGAAATGGATAAAAACGTTCATTTTTTTTCTCTTTTTGTCTGTTTGTCTTTTTTTCATTTTTATGTAGTTAAATAAACGTTTTTATCCATTTCATACCTGGTGAGCTGAGGGTGCTTTTTTCCTGGATGCTGCAGTCTCATACCAATCCCTATCTTCCTGTAACTTTGTTTAACAGGATGATAAAGTATGAAGTTTTGTATACCCATATGCTGGTCCATTGAAAAAAATAAAGTAAGATCTGGAGCATGGCCACCCTGGGTCATATTAAGGGAAAAAGGCATTAGGAACTGCATGCAGAATGATGATATTGAGCAGTTTTGCATACCCTCCAAATTATGCTTTATGCTCTGTTTTATGTTAAATTCAGCTGTAACTTGTGTGCCTATTTCTTCCAGTGGGTGGAGCTCAGAACTTTCATCCAATTAGAATATCTAGGGATAGATGACTTCTCAGATAAAGATCAGCTGGTTAAGTTATTGTATAAATTCTATTGTTAAATCCTTACAATAAGACCCACGTACCACAAGTAACAATCACATATCACCCATTATCATACTCATCAGATGAAAAATGCTACCATATGAAAGAGGAATGTAGCCTCATGATGCCCAATCTATTCTAATCATACAGAGCTTAAGAGCAACTGTGCAAACTCTTAGGAAATTTGACAAACAGAAGAGAGTAACACTGGTTTGTAACAATGGCCATACTGACCAACATCCTGAAATTACATTTCTGGAGGTTATTCAAATTGGGAATGTGGCCTTTTAAAAGAAGTCAAGGAACAAGTGTAGCAGGAAGTGACTAGCATCAGGTGATTTGTATCATGTTTCCTCTGGCACCGCTGAGTGCCACAGGGAGGTAATTTAGGCAAAGAGGGAGGCCAGGCCATGGACCGGTGGACCAGCTGGACATTGGCCTGTCTGCCTGAAGACTGGGAGGCTGCCCGGCTTTGGAGAAGTCTCCTGGTATTTCTGGGAAAGTTGGTCAGTCTGATAGGGATTTGGATCTTTAACTTGTCTATACCGTATCTGTCTAATTTTTCTTAAAATACTTCTTTCTTTTTTTATAAGACTTTCTTAAAATCATCATTTGCTAAAGTCAGGTGTAGAATGGATCGGATTTTCTAAATGAAAAACAAAAAGCAAACACTTAACTCAAGCATGATTACCGTGATTTTAGACTTTGTTCTGGCATTCATCCCTCAGGTGGGTTCACGGTCCTCACCAGTGCTTTCTAAAAAGCAGCATGTGATGTACAGTGTTTTCTGTAATATGTGTTCCTGAACTAATCACAGTTAGGCTTTAAATGCCAATACAAAGATAATTAACATATTGTAAGGGATGAAATTGCCATTACAAGTTGTAGAAAGTGTGTTGTATTGCTACATGGCTTTCAATGTACAGTATGGGAATTTCAGTAAATCTTGCTCTTTTAAAAACATACAACTTTTTTTGTCATTTGCATAACACTCATATACAGATTTTAAATGAAAAGGAGAAAAGGGAAAAAAAGTCTTACCCAAATCCAGAAAGTAAGCGACAGAGTAAAAATAGTCCATAGCCCTGGACGAATGATGAAAGGAAGGCGAAGAAGCCATTGACAGACATACAAATCAGCAGAGACTGCTTTCTTCCCACCTTGTCAGCTAAGCCTCCCCAGAAGAACGCCCCCACCATCATCCCAAGGTACACTATGCTGCCTGTGGAACACACAGAGAAACAACACACATTGAAATGTCTTCAATAACAGCAAAAACTGATTGAATCAAAAACATAGTTACTGTATGTACCTGCACTGAGCAGTGCAACTGCTTCGTGACCTTCATTGTAGCATAAAGAGTAATTCTAACAATATGTAACCCTTGGAGTGTATATATATACATGATATCATTACATATACTGTAACTGCATTGCTGCTAAACCTGTCAGTTGTGAAGAGCAAAGCATTGCTTTTGCCTTTAATTGTTGGCACCTCCAACATTTGAAGCAAATCCACAACATACTCAGCAACAGTACTTTTAAATAAAGCCAAGAAGCTAGTTTTATTATATTTAAGGACATTTGTACTGTTTTGACGTCCATGGTATAGCAGATACAGCTGGCAGACTGAATTGCAGCTTTTCCCCCCGTGTATTCTCACATGGCTACTTGGCTAAGTAGGGCTGGAGAAACAGCAGAGTATCGTTTTAAAAGGACATCTGTTTTATTTATGGTTCATTGGATTGCCTTAAAGCTGTGTAGTGAACTCATGACATAAACACAATGAGTAGGTGGTACCACTGTTTTTGGGCGTTAAATGTATATGTGGTAATTGTAGGCACTGCCCTTTTAATAGAGTAACTACCCTTGAATATTGGTAGGAAATGGTTTAACACACATGGGAGAAAACATGATGAAACCAAAAAGTTGGCAGTGAGTTTCTTTGAAGATTGTGATGCATTTATCGGACAACCACATATTAATACACAGCTGTTCTTATATGTTAACTTTCAAGATTGGTTTAGATTTGTGGCTGATCAATAACTGCACTACCATTTAAGAGGAGAAATACACTCACTATCTTTGAGTGCCCCAACTTCCAGGTGTAGAGAATAACCTCTTGTTTATACACTTTAGGCTGAGCTTATAGTGCCGGCGACAGTGACGTTGCGGCAAAAAAATGCATCGCCGCCGTCGCGTGCAGTTATAGTAAGCGCGACGCGACGGAGCGATGGATTGGTCGCGATCGCTGGACGTCATCTCTATTTGATTTTGCAGCGACCATCGCCTGACCGTCGCGTCGCCGTCACTATAAGCGTAGCCTTAGGAGGCACGAGGAGCTGACAACTGAAAATAGTACAAAATATATGCCTGGTTCCTATGAATATTCATGGAAACTAACATCTACTGATTTTTTTCCGTTTTTTGTTAGTTTGATTGGCTTATTCCATTTATCATGCACAATTAGGCCACGGTTGTGCAAGCTTTGTGCACAGAGGTAACATTTCAGCAAGTTGTGTAACATATTCAGTAAGTACAGATCTGACAGACCACTGGTCTTGTTGGTTTGAGACTGATGGATTGTGAAATACTATGGAAGCAATGCAACTCAATCCTACTAAAAGTCTGTGATATCATTTTGGTTCCAGGCACATATCATATCTGTAAAATTATTTGGCCATACTAAAATGCTCAGGGAGATAATCATAGTACAGGGGAATGTACATCCTTGCAACAGGGCAAAAAACTGAATTATAAGACATTTATTCACCTCTTACCATGTCACCCTCATAGAAAACAACTTTTACAGAAATGGTTGCTTACAGAAATAGTTTTATAAATGTACAGCAGTTACTACACAGATGTTCATACTGTCAGCCTCATTCCCTGAACGCTGCTAGTTTAGTGCACTGCCAATGAACTAAATGGTGCTGGTGCCAAACTATTGACATGGTTTAGTGAATTAAGCCATATCAGTGCTGGTGGGAAGAGGAAAGAAAGCTATATACTGACGCATTGTGCATCTATAATAATTTTGATGAACAATAAAATGTCATATTCAGACACCATCTCATAACCAGATAAATAACTGCAATGCTGACCCTTGAAACCTTAGAAATTGCATACTTTATAAATATACAGACAAAGAGTAATCACACTGCACAGGGGCAGACATTTACTTCATTCAGATGGCATTCTGTAAAAGGACCTTTTCCACAGTCATCTAGGAACAATGAGTCATTTGCAGAAGTCAGAATTTCATAACCCCATGCAATATAGCTTTCAAAGCTTAAGCACAAATAACAACATCCAGTTTGACATTGTGTGTGCGTATGTATGTATGTATGTATGTATGTATGTATGTATGTATATATATACATACAGTTAGGTCCGAAAATAATTGGACACTTACACAAGTTTTAGGGTTTAGGAATTACATCTCTTTAATATGTAGCCCCCTCTTTTTCAAGGGACCAAAAGTAATTGGACAATTGACTCAAAAGCTGTTTCATGGACAAGTGTGGGCTATTCCTCCGTTATTTCATCATCAATTAAGCAAGTAAAAGGTCAGGAGTTGATTCCAGGTGTGGCATTCACATTTGGAAGCTGTTGCTGTTCACCCACAACATGCGGTCAAAGGAGCTCTCAATGCAAGTGAAACAGGGCATCCTTAGGCTGCAAAAAAAAAGAAGATCCATCACATCAGAGAGATAGCAGGAACATTAGGAGTGGCCAAATCGACAGTTTGGTACATTGAGAGAAAAAAAGAACACACTGATGAGCTCTGCAACACAAAAAGGCCTGGACGTCCACGGAAGACAACAGTGGTGGATAATCGTAGGATCCTTTCCATGGTAAAGAAAAACCCCTTCACAACATCCAGTCAAGTGAAGAACACTCTCCAGGACATAGGCATATCATTATCCAAGTCTACCATAAAGAGAAGACTTCACGAGAGCAAATACAGTGGGTTCACCACAAGGTGCAAACCATTCATAAGCCTCAAGATATAGAAAAGCCAGATTAGACCTTGCCAAACAATATCTAAAACAGTCAGCCCAGTTCTGGAACAGCATTCTTTGGACAGATGAAACCAAGATCAACCTGTACCAGAATGATGGGAAGAAAAAAGTATGGAGAAGGCTTTGGACGGCTCATGAGCCGAAGCATACCACATCATCTGTAAAACACGGTGGAGGCAGTGTGATGGCATGGGCATGCATGGCTTACAATGGCACTGGGTCACTAGTGTTTATTGATGATGTGACAGAAGACAGAAGCAGCCGGATCAATGCTGAAGTGTATAGGTGTATAGTGTCTGCTCAGATTCAGCCAAATTCAGCGAAGTTGATTGGACGGCACTTCACTTCACAGATGGACAATGACCCAAAACATTCTGCGAAAGCAAACCAGGAGTTTCTTTAAGGCAAAGAAGTGGAATATTCTGCAATGGCCGAGTCAATCACCTGATCTCAACCCGATCGAGCATGCATTTCACTTGCTGAAGACAAAACTTAAGGCAAAAAGACCCACGAACAAACAACAACTGAAGACAGCTGCAGTAAAGGCCTGGCAAAGCATCACAAAGGAGAAAACCCAGCGTTTGGTGATGTCCATCCGTTCCAGACTTCAAGCAGTCATTGCCCACAAAGGATTCTTGACAAAGTATTCAAAATGAACATTTTATTTATGATTGTGTTAATTTGTCCAATTACATTTGAGCCCCTGAAATAAGGGGGCTGTGTATGAAAATGGTTGCAATTCCTAAACGTTTCATACGATATTTTTGTTCAACCCCTTGAATTAAAGCTGAAAGTCTGCACTTCTAAGCATCTCGGTTGTTTCATTTTAAATCCATTGTGGTGGCGTTCAGAGCCAAAATTATGAAAATTGTGTCAGTGTCCAATTATTTCCGGACCTAACTGTATGTGCCCCCCAGAAGCCTATATACATTTTACTGCTATAATGTTAGGATTTTGCCCACCTAACTTAGCATGCCCTTTAAAAAATAAAAAAGTTGTAACATAAGATTTTCTTACTTTAGCTTCTGTGGTCACCATGGTAATCTTTACACTGCAAGGGGCTCTGGGAAAAGCTTCATTTAAATCTCCCAGACACTTATTTCACTTATTTCACTTATCTGGTACTTATTGAAAAACTGTTACTTCCAAATCTATCGACAGAAAAATCAAAGCTTTTCTCTCAAAAAACAATCTACAGAGAGTTGTCCTCTCCAGAGTGGATTTTGCTAATTCTCTGCTGATGAGTCTCTAAAAACATAGAATCAAAGCCCTACCGCTGGTGCAAAACATCACTGCCCACCAATAGACTAGCCACCCCTTAATTTAAGAACTGCCTAATCAGTAATACCACCAATCAGGCCATTAGATCTGCCATTGCCTCTCAACTGATTGAGCCTCGGTCTAAGGTCAATAAAGCTGGATGGAGAGATTTTTCAAGAGTTGCCCCAAGACTGTGTAATAAACTCCCTGTGGCTTGAAGAAATCAGGAAGCTTTACTTTCATTCAGAAAGGAATTAAGAACCTTCCTATTTAAACAAAGCATGGAAAACAGATCCTAATACCCTGGCATCCAGCCTTCCTGCTCGAATTTGTGTTTCCCACCCTTTATTGGCCTTCCTCATCATTCCCCTATATGTTTTCTTTCGGTAAGTCCTGGTCTGGGATGGGGTCCTCCCTAAGTTCCCACACGCGCTCTACTGATGTTTCTTGGTGAGTAGCACATTAGAAGAAATTAAAAAATCTTCCGGCCTCAAGAGTGGGGCAAAAATTGGACATAATTTATCAAGTGAAAAAGTCTAAAATATTCCTCCATTTTTGCAACCAAAAGACTTTCATAAACCAACCCCTGAGGTTTAAATTGTATAAAATTGTGTGTATACAGTATGTGTACATACATATATGTGAATGATCCTCTCAAATAACCAGTTCAAATAATACATGCCAAGATCATGACACCTTCCATGACAAAGGCTATTTTTCAAAATCTCCCACGTGCAAAACTGGTGCAAGCGATGCAAAAAAGGAATAGTGCCAGATTTATTGAAAAATAAATAAATAAATAAATTAAAAAAAGACATTGATTTTAATAGGATAATTCTTTTCCACATATATTACATAGTGCTATATTTTTGCTCCACTTTACTGTCGTGACACTTTGATAAATAGGCCCCATTGATACTTTGGTTCTTTATGTAGATGTAAAATCCCTGAACTGTTTGATGGATTCTCTTTCTAAAGCTCCAGCATTATCATTCTTCTTCCCTTTTTGAAAAAAAATTCTAAGAAATGTATGTAAGTCTGCTGCACCTGGGAAGAGATTTGTAAAAATAGGTTTATAAAAACATGTTTAAGCCCTAAAAGATATGTATGAAATAGAGATTGATGTCAAATCTTCCTCATTTCTTCGGTGTTTCAATATGGTTTTCAAAACATTTTGTATATCTTTTTAATTACAATATCCAGTCATTGCGGTAGTCCATGCCAACTCAGAGGTGGAGTAAATGTGCTTCTTTTTTGTAAATATACTTTTTGTTCAAGCTATTAAATATCATTTAGAATTAGATTTACCTTTGGCCAAACGCGACTAATTTCATTTCTTTTCTTTTTCTCACCATCTCTTTTGTAAAGCGATATATCAAAGGACTTCAAATGTTGTACTTATTGGTTATGCTTAACGCTGGATTTTTAAAAATCTTGTATTAGATCAGCATGCAGCTTATACCAAGATCCTTTCTTAAAAGGTCTTACACCACGTAGTATATTTTTAAAGATAAGATCATGTCAAGTCTTAAAGGTACTTCTGTATGCACGACAACATCTATGTATAATGTTTGTGCTCGCCTACAAGGTTTCAAAGCATGCAATGAATCCTGTGTTTAACAAAAGGCAAATTTCCATTTCTTTCTAATGTGATATTAGATAAACTCCTGCTGGTGGTGCATTTTTAAGAAGCAGAGCAACTGCAAGGGATGTCATCACAAATAACAGATTGTTCTGTCAAAAGAGAACCTTCCTCGTAACAGCTGTTTGCTCTGATAAGGGGAATACATAAGGAAGCAACAGCGAACTGGTGAACCAATGACTTTGTACAAAATGAGCTTTATGACTTCGGTTTTTAAAACATTATCTACTTGAATAATATTATTTGTCTGAATTCCTGGTTCTGCAGAGCACAAAGCACATTTTCACAGCTTGATTCCTGATTCAACTTTTATTGTTCACATCATTTAGTCTTGCTTGTTTTAATTGTTGTTCTCAAAACATTGACTGTACTTGACTTCTGTCTTTGCAAAATGTGCATAATACTGACTTTTTGCATTGCCAACAGTGCCGGGCAAATGAATAGTCTGTCTGAAGCAATGCAATAGCTAAACTCCGATGGCAGTCTGCAATTCATTGCTACTTAAAAGAGTGCAATTCAGTGCAAACTTCTTTAAAGGAACATTGCGTGAATTGTAAAAATTGTTTATTGCTTATTGGATACTCAGACTCTACATTTCCAGTTCTCATTTGCACACAAAATACAACTGGTCAATGTAATCTTTTATAATACCACTAGCTCCCCGAAGGCAAATATTACCATGGATTAAATCCAACTATGTACAGTACCAGCATATTGGTACTATCAGAAAAACGTACCTTTGTTAAATATACTGTATTAGAAACTTTGGTTCAGTTTCAAATCCACAAATGACCACTTTTGCAAATGTAATGATTAATATTAAATGGACTATGTAAAAATGGGAAAAATTAGGTCAAACCAGTTAGCTGAGCTGATTAAAATAACAGCTATAGAAGTATCCTACTGCTTCAGAGCTGAATTGCCTCCAATAGTGGCCCCAGTTACTTGCTATGCTTTCTCTCCCTTTGGGCTCCCTAAACTCTTATCCTAGACACAGCTACTGTATGAAGCTCCATTATTGACTTAATGAGGCATTAACTAAGTGCTAATGGGTATCTTCAAAGTTCACTAATGCAGTGTTAAATGCTGTTTTCAGCCGTAATGAGCCATTGCGTTACGATAACGGACATTAGTGCTAATTATATGCAAAAGAGGTCTTCCCCCTAATAATACATATCCACAGAGTTCCATTATAGTTAACAGTGGGATTTAGCGATGCATTATTTAGGTCATACTGTAGCTAAACTTGGCGTTACTCCCATGCAGACCCTGAAATACAGTACTGTAGGTCTTTTACAGGGTCTGGATAAGGCTCCAGCTCCAGTGTTCACTGCTGCAGGCGGGCCCGGCGGCGCATGCACGGGTGAAAGCTGCAATCTGCGGTCTGTGGTTGAGCTGCAGGAGATCGAGATGGGGGGTGTGGCGGAAGCACGGCCGTGACGTCACGCGGCCGGTTTGCCTTCATTGGCTGAACCGCCGCCGTGACATGGCCAATGCTCGGCCACCGCGGCAAAAGACAAAAATGTTGCCTTTTGGCAAAAGGGTTTCGCGCATCGCTGCTTGTGTGCGCACACATAAATGCCGACTGGGGCCTGCCCCATATAAGGCTGTACCTTGTGTGTGGTTCGCACGTCGTCGCGCGCACAGCCGTGGACACTGGGGACCTAGCCTTAGTGTAAGACCACAGATTGAACTATTGCATTGTTTTTTTTTTCACAGCTATTTACTCTAATTCAGGGTCTTGAAAGGAGTAATGCTGTCTTTGGGTAAGACAGGTTTGACGCCATGTTTTTTTTTAAGCTGACGCGAGGCAGTGCCAATTTATCATGCCATTAAGCCTTTGCTCAATGAGAAACTAATGGTCATTGTTTTTTCATATAATTAGCTTTGTGGATTTGCGTTAACCTCAGGGAAAATAACGTCCGATTCTGATTTTGGTAACATTATGTTAAGAGCCCTAATTTAACTGTGCTGTGCTGATCTGGGCCAAACGGTCCTCTGGTTGTTTTAACCACGTATGAAAGTAATGGTTTTCCAACTGCATCATAATTTAACCCACTGTTTTGTTTTCTAATGTAACCCCAGGTGTCTACAAAGAACAGAGGATGCTGCCCCCTAGCAGGATTTCTCTCTATAGAACATGTGACAGTGGTGAGCCAGTGGGAAAGCTGAAAATGGAGGAGGGACTGAGTGAGAGACAGGGGGCAGCCATGACAGTTGAGCTCCGTTCCTGCTGGACCCTAGAAGAGTGAGGGAGCTGTTTGGAGAGAGAGACTGCATAGTTGAATGAGTGCAGGCAGCAGAATCCAGCAAGCAAGGATTTGTCTATGTAAAACAAGGCAGATAGGCAGAGACCACGGCCTAAAGGAGCCCAGCTGTGCAGGAGTGAGCAGACCCCAGAGAGGATATCTTCTGCTACAATACTTTTATTAAAGTCCCTTCTGTGAAACACAGGCAATATACATGTATTCTTATGAGCTCCAACGGTTTTGCCGGTACACAAATACTAAGGGCAGTACCCCCAGGACTGACGGTGATAAACTCCACTGGTTACTTGCGCAGCGATTATATTGTTGGTGTATTTATATATGTACCTGTATAGCAGTGTGTATGGTGTGTATGGTGATTCTACAGTTAATGGATCACATTATTTACAATAAATGTGCATCTTCCTATATGCATATAAAGCCAATTATAGTTCACGACGATTGTGATGTGTGCAATTGCTCCAGTCCCACACCACATGTATCGCATGCTAGAACAATACATATACCCATAGTACTCAGGCCCCCGCCTCTGCGGCTGACTCTATAGTCTGAGGTAAAAGAAGAGGGGTTGCAAGAATAAGTAAGATAATCTTGTACATGCAGTAGGCAAGCAAGAAACAGGATTTGCCCCTTCTCTTCCCACTTTAGTAAATGGACAGCATCTTATTTAAATCTCTATTCTAAGCTGAGAAGAGTTCTAAATAAGGAGGATAAGTGAAGGGTAGATGGTGGGTTTTGCTCAAACCTAGCACCAACACTGCAAATATACCTCAATATTCATAGGGTGATTGGATCTTAACAAGTGTATTTACTAAACAAAAGAGCTTTGTCGTCTAAATTTAAGATAGGTTGAACTCGATTGACATATATCTTTTTCAAACTCATTGTGCGGATTGGACCTCGGTCCCGCCCCCGTGATGTGTCCCGTGATGCATTGGGTGATTCCCCTCGCTCAAGCACCGCAGTACTGCCGGGAACGGGCCTAGGCTCCGCCCCCACGCAGAATCCCGTGACGCAACGGAGGACGGTCCTGTCTCCACTACACGTCGGCGTCGCACAACCAGAAACACTTGAGGGGTTAATGCTGAAAACATTCATTACTCCACAGCTGCGATACACTCCGCTTCTGCCTATCAGTACACAGTCTATGTGTGATGACTCACTCCCTGCAGCCTTCCCATTAGCTCTCTGTGTTTTATATGCTCAGCCAGCCCCTAGGCAAATTGGCTGAGCATAAACCTGTGTTTATGTACTAGTGCTTGCCTCAAGCATCCTGCTGCTCTGCTGTTGCTCTGTGCATTCTCCTTGATCTCTTGTACCTTTGACCTCAGCTTGAACCCGGACCTCTACCTTCTCTGACCCCTGGACCTCGGCTACGCACAACAACCATTCTGACCTCTCTACCCCGGACCCCAGGCTACGCACAACGACCATCCGACTTCTCCAATCCTAGACCACGGTGGTTATTACAACTATCCTGACCTCTCCTACCCTGACCCAGCTGCACCACTACGACTCTGCAATCCGGACGCAGTTGCGCGGTTGTTGGTCGGTGTATTCAAACATCCCCACTTCAGCCCTGCGGTCCCGTCCTGTTTGTGGTGAGCACTCGTTACACTCATCTACTATGTAACTATATAAAACTTCCGTGCAATAGTTACGCCTTTGCCCTTGAATTCACCCACCATCGATCTAGTCAACATTTTTTGACAGAATCAAAGAAAAGCCAACTCATGACATTTGCGCCTAGAGAGAAGTTAGACTAACCTACTGTACAGTATGGACATACATAGTCAATAGTGAGATGTATATTTTTGTAGTGCATTGCTCATAGCATATGACATTGCAAAAAGTATGCATTCGTTGTTCAAGTGAATCATTTGCTTCATATGGTAAACACCATGGCAAATGAATAAATTAATCTATAAAGGCCTTCCTACAGTAACATTATGTTTTTGATGAAACACTTAGTTCGACAGAATGTATTATATATAAGAAAAGATGTGACAAGGTGTAGGCTGTACTGTGACAACAACAAGCCCTGGGTGAATTCAGCTACTTGGCAAGTGCAGTAATTACACAACCCACAATCCCTGTCAAACTCTGCTTCAAGAATACACTCAATATAACAAAGACAATTCAAGTTTTGCTGCAAAACTGAAACTTTCACCTATTTTCATGGGAGCAGTACTTGAAACTAGAACTTGACGTTTCTATGAAGTAGGATAATTAATTTGGTATTTTACAGGCAAGAGACTTTAAGTACAGATTCAGGGGTACTTATATTTAAAAAAAATTTTTTTTTTAAATATAGTAATCCTTATGATTTTTTTTTTAAGGTGACATTTTCTTTCTCTTTTTATGATGTTGCAATCGAGAGATATTAACCTTCAAAAGCAGACATTTGACTAAAATTAAAATGGCTGCAATTTTTCCCTTAAAAGTCAACGTAATAAAGCATGAGTGAAAAATACATATTTTAGCACTTCTAATCGTGACTGGAAAAAAAACAAAAAAACATATGTGATATTTTAAATATGGATAGAAAAACCTCTTATGGCGCTGAGGGTAGGTGGCTGGAACCCCAATGCATAGACAGCCCCCTGGGAACTACAATTCCCAGGAGGCTTAGGGAGACAGGCATCAGGTGCCTGAGTGTGGCCAATAGGGCTGGAGGAAGCTCAGCCCGGGAATATAGATACATTTCCCGGGCTTTGCAACAGTCAGTCAGGCAGAGGAGAAGGAAGGAGTAGGAAGGGTGCAGGGAGCGCGTGGCTCCTGCATCAGGTAAGGGTTCTCCCTAGATCCCCAGGCAGGCCCCAATTCCCGGGAAGGGCAGGGGGTAACTGAAGAGGGACGCCTTAGCTAGGGAGGTGACCCTTGAGTGTGGAAGGTGCAGGTTTGGCAGTGCCACAGCGGAGAGGGCTGTGGGCACTGGCAAATAGGCACAGTGTGCTAGTAGTGGATTGCTACGGGATCCAGGTGGCTGTGTGTGATTGCAGCTGTCTGTGTGTGTGTCGCTGCATGTGCTGGGCGCAGTGCGTGCAGTGTGTGTGAAGTGTGGGTGAATCCCTGCAGGCTGACAGTGTGAGCTGAGTGTTGGCTGCAGGTGCGTTAGGCTGTTAGGATTAGCAGTTACAGTTGAGACTGGGTAGCTAGGGGAAGGGGGCCAGGTTATGTTCCACAGGCCCTAGGAGTTTTCCCCAAGCCACCCCAGGTTGCGGTTCCTCAGGGACAGGCCTAGGTTAGGGTTGCTGTCACTCTAGAAGTAGTTAGGCAGAAAGCTGATAGCGGCGGTTGCTGTTCCCATGCAGTTGGTGTTGCCGTGATCGGTTGCAGTTCCGTGGAGCGGTGGGACCCTCGTTGGGGTCCACCGGCAGAGTACCTGGAAAGGATCAGACGGACGTCTGACCCTTTGAGAAGAGAGTTGCGGTCCCGAGCATCGGAGTGCTCGGAAGGTACCTCTGACATATAAGTGCACCAACTGGGCCCTAGCTTAATATAGTGACTGCGCAGTCACCCACGACCTCCGTAGGATTTACGAGACATTGGGTGTGGGGTGATCACAGGACACTGGGTGGGGAACACCAGACGTTGGGCTGAGGTGATGCGGGTAGAGCATCTGGTTATGTAAGGGTTATGTTATGTTATGTAATGTGTTATGGTATATGATATGTGTTCTCAAGTAAAGTGTTAGTATTGTTTTATCTACGTGTGTCATGGTATTTCTTACTCAGGGCTATCTTTCCTAACGGGGGATCCTGGGTAAGTGGAGGCGCTGCACCAGGTAACGTTAAGGGTTTCCCCAGGCTCCCAGCTAGCGGAGGCTCAGATCTCCTGGAGCCGCAGGTGTGTTTCAGTACCAGTAACCCTTTAGGAGCAGGTGTGTTGCAATGTGATACTGGCTAGGCGCATCCACATTGGTAAGAGTGTCGGCGGACAAGCACTAACAGACTTAATATATACGTGGAAAATAGTAATGTAGATGTGTAAATATGAAATTATTTGAGAAATGATATTATTTGAGAAATGATGTCAAGTCGAATTCCACATTCAGTCCAAGAGGGCTGAGAGTTTTCAATTCAAATATCCAATAGGATTCTCTCCTGGAAATGATGTTAATTTTATCCCCCCCTCTTTGGCTGAATGTGGGACATTCAATAGCATGACATTTTAGTCCCATTGGACTTTGTGCATGTTTAAGTTTGAAGTGGAGTGACACATTGTGGGCCCCAAAGCCTCTCCTGATATTATATATGTGTTCTCCTAGTCTTCTCTGCAGTGTTCTGCCCGTGCGGCCCACATGTTGTAAGCCACACGGGCATTCCAGCAAATAGATGGCAAATTGGCTATGACAATTGATGAGTATTCTAATTGGGTATTCTTTAGATGTAATATTAGAAACAAATTTTTGTACTTTGACACTATATTGGCATGCTATGCATTTGGCACAAGGGAAATAGCCTTTGATGCTATCTGTTATGTGTGGGGCATCTCTGCTGAAAGGACAACTTGAGGATATTTTTGTTTTTAAATTATTCGCTTTTCTAAAATAAATTTCCGGCTTATCTTTCAAAAAATCTTTTAGGATGTCATCTTGCCGTAACAGATCCCAGTATTTCTCAAATGTTTTGACTAGTTGGGGTGCAAGTGAACTGTATTTTGTAATAAAGGCCACTGTATTGCCTGTTGTGGTTGTCTTATCTTTTGGTTTATATTGTAACAGGTCTGACCTTGTCATAGCTGTAACGGTCTTAATGGCATTGTCCAACTGATGTTTGTTGTACTCACGGTCAATGAATTTTTGTTTTAATTCTTGTGCTTGGGAGTCAAAGACAGCGGGGTCAGTACAATTGCGTTTAATCCTGACCAGTTGTCCTTTGGGGATGTTTCTAATCCAATTTGGATTATGATGACTACTGGCCAGTAAATAGGTCAGGATTAAACGCAATTGTACTGACCCCGCTGAATACCCAATTAGAACACTCATCAATTGTCATAGCCAATTTGCCATCTATTTGCTGGAATGCCCGTGTGGCTTACAATATGTGGGCCGCACGGGCAGAACACTGCAGAGAAGACTAGGAGAACACATATATAATATCAGGAGAGGCTTTGAGGCCCACAATGTGTCACTCCACTTCAAACTTAAACATGCACAAAGTCCAATGGGACTAAAATGTCATGCTATTGAATGTCCCACATTCAGCCAAAGAGGGGGGGATAAAATTAACATCATTTCCAGAAGAGAATCCTATTGGATATTTGAATTGAAAACTCTCAGCCCTCTTGGACTGAATGTGGAGTTCGACTTGACATCATTTCTCAAATAATATCATTTCTCAAATAATTTCATATTTACACATCTACATTACTATTTTCCACGTATATATTAAGTCTGTTAGTGCTTGTCCGCCGACGGGACACTCTTACCAATGTGGATGCGCCTAGCCAGTATCACATAATATCACTAAGTATATCACTAATAATACACAAATCAAGTTAGCACACTAAATTAATTTAATTTATTACATATTCAATAATTCAATGTTGTTACACTTATAAAATTATAAATACACAAACTAAGTTAGTACACCAAATTAATTTAACTCAATAATATATTACACATTTAATTATTCAATGTTTTTACACTTATAATATTATAATTTGATTTTGTATTTACTTATTTATTAGATTAATGAGAATCAAACAGTTGCACTATTAATTATAATTAATGTATTAACACACATATAAAATAGCAATCACATTAATTTTTTTCATGTTTCATTTGATTCTAAGAATTCCTCCCTGTCCATGTGAGATGTGCCTCTCCACTTTGACCATTTTCCAAATAGGACTTTATTTATTGGTCCTATACATATGTATTGTCTTACAAATGACATTATCTGATGTTTATTACATCAAATGTGTCATTTTTCTGGCCACTTTGAAACATATAATTAACAGATTAAATTGTGAAATTATCAGATCAAACTGTTTAATTGTCTGTATAACTATATAATTGTCTTAATAGTGTTTAAAGAATAATT
Source organism: Ascaphus truei (assembly GCA_036426205.1). Classification (NCBI taxonomy): domain Eukaryota; kingdom Metazoa; phylum Chordata; class Amphibia; order Anura; family Ascaphidae; genus Ascaphus; species Ascaphus truei. The sequence goes on from WSYH01003051.1 coordinate 71,618, forward strand.
ATTTTGGATAGAAATATGTTTATTTGATCCACTTTGTTGTAGACTCCATAATGCAGATAAAGTGTTGGTATTATTGTATTAGCAATTGTTAAAACATCTGCATTCTAATATTCATAGATTGTATTGTATTACACACATGTATAGCCTTGGTTAAGGTGCTGTATTTACTCTGACTTTTTGGTTAACATCTATACACTAATCAACCATATCCCTTTACCAATAATTAATCCAATTAATTATATTGGGCATCAATTGGGTTTTAGCAAACAAATATGGTCTCAGGAAACATCAGCACAAACACCAATCGTTATTCATGTGAGTTATTTGTATCTGTCATTCTATTGTTATTTATGTTGTATATTTCTTCTGCAGGGCATTTACCCTTGCAGTAATTATCTAATTATTTAACTATCTTGTGTCTCTACATCTCCTTGCACTAACGATGTGATCAAGGCAAGTGTTTATGGACTCATTATCTTTTGGACCCGCCTTTCTGGGAGTTCCCACTGGTCAATTAGAACATTGGGGGTATATAAGGAAGCCCAACCCGTGTAGCATTCATTCCCTGACGAAGAAACACGTGATCGAGTGTTTCGAAACGCGTAGGAAGGTATTGTGGTCATCCAGGGACACCGTAGCTGAGTCAATCCGGCGGTGACGTCAGCGGAGGAGACGCGCGAAATTCACGCGGTGTTGTTGATTACACGAGTATTCCTGAAATCTCCCCGCACGCTTCCAGCAGACGTCCGGTACCCCACAGCAGACGGCCACCCCTGGCTAAAGACCCCGTACCAATGCACATGTCCTACTCCAGGACGGTGAGTAGGATTTCAGTTTTACCTCCGGTGGAGCAGCAAGGCTTCTTTCTGCCCAAGTGCTGGGAAGCCCCTATTTCTTTTATTAACAGAAGATCATCCACTGTTCATTTTACAGTTCATGTTTTACTTCAATTGTAGTCACAATTGTTTTAACTAATAAATGCTCCATTTTCCATCTACATGTCTTATATTGTCTAAAGGATAATACACTATTGTGTTGTTTGTATTTCTCTTGTCTCCCTCTCTGAGCTTATCTAATAGAAACCTCAGCACAAGACTCTTGTTCCAGCCACCTACCCTCAGCGCCATAAGAGGTTTTTCTATCCAAGGAATCCTCTGCTGCTCCACCAGAGGTAAAACTGAAATCCACTCACCGTCCTGGAGTAGGCATGTGCATTGGTACGGGGTCTTTAGCCAGGGGTGGCCGTGGTGTGGGGTACCGGAAGTCTGCTGGAAGCGTGCGGGGAGATTTCAGGAATACTCGTGTAATCAACAACACCGCGTGAATTTGCGCGTCTCCTCCGTGACGTCACCGCCGGATTGACTCAGCTACGGTGTCCTGGATGACCACAATAACTTCCTAGCGTTTCAAACACTCGATCACGTGTTTCTTCGTCAGGGATGAATGATACACGGTTGGGCTCTCCTTATTACCCCCAATGTTCTAATTGACCAGTGGGAACTCCCAGAAAGGCGGGTCCAAAAGATAATGAGTCCATAAACACTTGCCTTGATCACATCATTAGTGCAAGAGATGTAGAGACACAAGATGTTAATAATTAGATAATTACTGCAAGGGTAAATGCCCTGCAGAAGAAAATTACAACATATAACAATAGAATGACAGATACAAATAACTCACCATGGTAACGATTGGTGTTTGTGCTGATGTTCCTGAGACCTATTTGTTTGCTAACCCAATTGATGCCCAATATAATTAATTGGATTAATTATTGGTAAAGGGATATGGTTGATTAGTGTATAGATGTTAACCAAGAAGTCAGAGTAAATACAGCACCTTAACCAAGGGCTATACATGTGTGTATCAATACAATCTATGAATATTAGAATGCAGATGTTTTAACAATTGCTATACAATAATACCAACACTTTATCTGCATTATGGAAGTACAACAAAGTGGATCAAATAAACATTTTCTTCCAAAATAATTATTCTTTAAACA
>WSYH01000325.1:0-192851 GCA_036426205.1 Ascaphus truei
AAAAAAACAACTTTGAAAGACCAATTTTCTTGTATTCTATTTTAACAAGCATTTACTAAGGCACTGCCCCTTCATGTCCTGTCACAAGCCCTGGCACACCCCTTTGTCAGCCCTGCCCTCCCTCTTGCACATGTCAGTGCAGGAGTGCTCATGAATATTCATGAGTTTCCACTGACTGACAGAAGCAGATGAAAAACATATGCCATATCTAAATATGTCGCCAAATTTCGCCGATCCATATATGGAGAACGAATTGACTGGCAGCTATACAGTTCTTTAGGTAATTAGAGATTGCCCACATGAAACTATTGAATTAAAAAAATGAATTAAAAAAAAAAAATACTGAACTGCAGCTTTAATCTCCCTGTGCCTCAGACACAAAAAAAACCATTTATTTATAAAATGTTTTACCAGGAAGTACTGTAATACATTGAGCTTTAGTTCTCGTTTTCAAGTACTTCCAGGACACAGAGTTATCATGACAAATACATGGTTACTTTAAGTGAACAGGGTTACACATTATAAATAAAGACATTGCATGAACAGTTAGAGATAATATATGTTATAGGCGTATGTAACAGTTACAGACCCGATTAAAATGTGAGACAGCTTTAGTTTTAAAAGAACTTAGACTGGTGGCGGCTGTGAGAGTCTCCGGTAGATTGTTCCAGTTGTGAGGTGCAGGTAAGAGAAGGAGGGGCACATTTGTTGAACCTTGGGACCGTGAATAGTCTTTTGGAGTCTGATCTCAGGTGATAAGTGCTGCATGTGGTAGGTGTGAGGAGCTTGTTCAGATAGCTGGGTAGCTTGCCCAGAAAGAATTTGAAGGCAAGAAAGGAAAGTTGAACTTTGCACCTAGACTCAAATGATGGCCAATCCAATTCTTTGAGCATTTCGCAGTGATGTGTGTTGTAGTTACATTGGAGGACAATGCAGCATATTAAGTTGAGTTGCAGAGGGTGTCTAGTTAGCTAAGGTGAGTTTGGGGTGCTGTGCCGTATACTATGTCTCCATTGTTTATAATTGGTATTAGCATCTGCTGTGTGATTTCTGACCAGCTTGCTTAAGGAGGATTTGTTTCTATAAAGCAGGGGTGCGCAAACTGGGGCGATAGCAACGCGGCGTCAAATGACGCCGCAGAGACATGTGACGTCACATCACATGACATGACCCCTAGCGTCATTTAACGCTCTAGGAAGGCAAAGGGGGGGGGGGGTGCGAGCACGAGACGAGCAGTGGCAGGGGGCGCAGAGCCAAAACTTTGTGCACCCCTGCTATAAAGTACACCTAGTTTGGCAAAGGTTTCGGATGTCAGGGTATGAATGTGCAACCCAAATGTTAAATGGGAGTCAAACCATTTGCCCAGGTATTTAAAACTAGTAACAGGAGTTAGGGTGGTTTTAGAGTTGGTTCTGATCTGGAGCTCATTGGAAGCTTTAAAAATTTAGCCTTGGTCCCAAATACCATTGTTGCAGTCTTGTCAGTGTTTAAAAACAATTGTTTTTGGGAAATCCAGTTTTCAAGTCTCTAAAAATCAGGTTGAAGTATGTGTTCAAGGTCGGAGAGGCTAGGGCTGTGTGCATATAGGATTGTGTCATCTGCATACATGTGTATTGAAGCTGCCTTACTATACAAGCTGTAGGTAGATCATTGATGGCTCAAAACAGTAGGGGCCCCCAGAACAGAGCCTTGCGGGACACCACAGATGATATCCAGGGGGTTGGAGTTAGAGCTCGAGAGACACATTTTGGGATCTACCCGATAGTTAGGAGTGAAACCAGTTTAAAGCATCCTTCCCTATTCAAGAGCACTAGAGTTTGTTAGCAAGATAACATGATCAACAGTAGCTAAAGCCTTTGCAAAATCGAGGAATACTGAACCAGTAAGTTGTTCCATTCCACACTGGATCTCATTGCAAACTTTTATAGGGTAATTACTGTGGAGTGTTTGGGGCAAAAGCCAAATTGGAATTGGCTAGGGAAATTTGTCTTGGTGTAGAAATCGCTTAATTGGAAGTGAACACATTTTTCTATGACTTTGGATAGCATTGAGAGAAGAGATATTGGCCTGTAGTTTGATACAGTGTTTTTGTCGTCATCCCCCTATGAAGATTGGGACAACTCTGGCAGTTTTCCAGGCCTTAGAGATATGACCTGCAGACAAAATAAGGTTGATTAGGGAAGCAAGCGGTTTGGCAAAGGCTGGGGCTCCGAGTTGTAAGAACTTTGATTTCAGGAGATCAGGCCCACATTGGCTGCCTAGTTTTAATTTGAGGAGCGCTTGTGTAATCTCCTCTTCAGATACTGGTACCAATTGAAATTTGTGAGCAGTTTCCACAGAGCATCCCTGAAATGGTAGAGCGCTATAAGGTCACCTGGGCAGAGTATTACGCGATATACTATAATTGTGAATCGCTTTGAGTCCCATTGGGAGAAAAGCGCTATATGAAATAAAGTTATTATAATGCGCACCCCCCCCCCCCCCTCTTACCTCGGCTCCGGTGTCATGACGTCACGTTCCCATGACGATGCATCTAAGAAGCCGCCGGAGCCAAGGTAAGTGAGGTTTACAGAGGCCTTCGCTGCTTCCCCGGCACTTAATTTAAGTGCCTTTGGGAAACACGCAGGGCCTCTGTAAACCCCGCACCCCCGCAGTCAGTCTCGCGCCCCTCCATTTGCGCACCGCCGATTTAGATACTTCCTTCCTGCAGCTCAAAGAGAGAGGGCCCAGTATCTGTACCACCATTGGCTATCACAGATCCCTGTGTCATTTCCCCGCCTGGAAGTCACTCAGGAACTCAGCATGAGGAGGGGGAAAACCCCATGGATAGCCTTAGTAGAACTTCCGTGACAGGGAAGGTAGAGAGATAGCTGGACCAGCCAAGGCTATACCAGTACAAGGCAACTGAATAGTTCTGACAGCTTGACACAAGAGATGAGCAAACTTTTCGCCAAAGTTAGAGGTCACCGCGAAATTGGCATATCTTTACAGGTGAAAATCTTCGCAGGCGCATTCAAAAACTTGCCACTCTTTATTTTTTATTTATTTATTTTTTTACCCCAAATGAAGTGAAATCAAAAAGTTTACAAACACACACACACACACAAATGTATTTGTTCATCGAAAGTAAGCGAAATGGAGGCTCGAGACAGATTTCCTTGCTTTTCAGCATGATTTGTAAGCAAAAATGGCCAGCGAACGTTCACGAGTCAAATGTCAATACTGGGCATACACCTGTTCTTTTGACAAATTGTGGCATATCTCATTTGTACACAATTATGCCGTGTAGTGCACAGTGACAATGGTCATCAAAACAAAACACTATCAATCGCGCCACTTAGTGAGTGGGGCATGGTGTATTTTCTATTGTAAATGGTCTGCAGGCTTCTATTAGAAGTTTTGGAGAGAATAAATGGTGTGTAAATGCAGAGAGCAGCAGCCAGACGGATTCTAATTGTTTTCTCCTCTCGGAAGACAGCGAGAGCAGATGGACCATTAGTGAAACCGTCACCATGTGCGGGGAAGTAACACTTGTGCTATAGCATGTAAGGAGCCCCGACACTTCCTTCTATCGGGTGGATACATGGTCTGTAGTGAGGAGAACTAGATCCACTCGCAAAAATAATTACAAACAAAGAAGAATGCATAAGCGCACGTGGGAAGATTTATCGCGCCCTGCAGGCGGCATCTCATTTTTCCACATTCTACTTGTTGGAAAGTGCAGAAAATGTTCATAAAAAACCACAAACCACGCAAAAAAAAAAAAAAGAACCATTTTTATCGTGCAAACCAGCAAAAAGTTATTGCAAATTCTTCTATTTTAAGCAACGTCTTCCCTATTTACACGGTTAGCAAAGATTAACCTTTGCTGTGCCAGTACCTATTCTATCACAAGGAACGGCACGCTGATCACTCGTAAGTCGGTCACCGAGATTCATACAATGTGGTGGTAGAGTCTAGAGCTGACGGAGATCACGGCAACTAAAAGGCTTAAGGCCAGAAGAGGCCAACTGCAGTCTTCAAGTGCCAACAGGTCCCGTTTTAAGGATCTGCCTGCTTCAGCACAGGTGGCTCAATCAGTGACTCAGTCATAATGACAGTGGCTCTGTCATCCTTTATGGGCCCATATTTACTAAGCGGGGCTATTCTAAAAGACCGGCGTCGAAAAAACACATACCAGTCCATTCACTTTAATTTTCTGTAAGGGGTCTTCTGGGGCAGGAAGGGGTCTTTTTGGAATTGTACCACTTAGCAAATATGGGGCTAGATCAGGGGTGGGCAACTCCAGTCCTTAAGGACCACCAACAGGTCAGGTTTGCAGGATATCCCTGCTTCAGCACAGGTGGCTCAATCAGTGTCTTAGTCAAAGATTGAGCCACTGATTGAGCCACCTGTGCTGAAGCAGGGATATCCTGCAAACCTGACCTGTCGACCTGACCTGTCGATGGCCCTTGAGGACTGAGTTGGCCGCCCCTGGCTTAAAGGATTCTCAACACTGGTTTCAGCCACTATAATATTTTGCCGTTTTATCCTGCGTTCCCCACACCCTTGACCACAGTAGGGGCCTGATGAAAGCCTAAGAAACTTCTTTAAACATGAAAAACATTATGCAGCATCTTGTACAAAGTCCCCAGCTTGGTATATGGAGGTAATTGAGGTTTCTTAGGTAAATAAGGAACAGAACTGGAGAGCGATTTGAGAGTTCATGTTATTGCAGTCAGAGAAGTTCGGAGGATGCCATTACCACCGGTTTCCAGGATATTATGACATTATTAATATTGTTATTATTGTATCATTGTATGTATATTTGAAAAAGCAAAACAAAATGTAAGTCAATACATTACCCCATTTAGTGGAAATAGGACAAGCATGTACTTGTTAATGAGTTGCTGGCCCAACTGATATTAATGAGGTTATAACAGGCCATCATATGAATGGGACACCCCCCTCCCCCCCCAGCGAGAGAGAGAGAGCCAGCGCGAGAAAAGAAAAACCAAAAAAAGCAGGCACACCACATGGTGCAATAAATGTCTTTACTAGGTCAACATTTCGTTTGTAGCATTTAGCGTGTCCTCTCTTTTGCCTTCATACTTATCCTTCGGACAGTACGCATCCAATATACTTATTTTTTTATCATCAGTGTGGTGTGGTGTGTGTGTGTGCGCGCGTGTAGTTAATCCTCCAGCTCGCACATCTGGGCACGAGACGTAACACTCAGACACGGAAATAATCTAAAAATAAAACCGTGCGTAATAGGTCAGGTTTGTATTTCTCATGCTGCGTTTGTTTGGAATTCAAATGTGCAATAGCGTGAGCGAATCGCTCTTCCGGTTTCCAGTGATACAGTGTGTGTGTGTCTAAGTGGGGGGGGGGGGGGAGTTTGTAAATGAAAAAAAGAAGGGGGTGATGTGTTAAAGTAACACAAGTTGGATAAACCTGATTTTGCAATTTACAAAATCCCTTTGCGTTCATTGGTATTTTTTTCTTTGAGGGACCTGTCGCAGATACACCATGTGTTGCACGTTGATTTTTAAATATGTTCAGGCTCTGAGTGTGTACTTCTCGGTCAAAAAGATGCATTACAGTAACAAATAAATAATTCCCATTAAAAGCAATATATATTTGTTTGGTGACAAAACGCGTGTCGGGTTCACATTAGCGCTGACTTCACTACTGATGTAGCGATTTAGTTCCAGGAACTTATTGGAAAGTTCTCAGGATCCCCAGTTATCAGAAGGTATTTTCTGGTAACTTTTCTTGTCTGACACAGTTTTCAATTATAGAAACAACACAGAAGCCCAATGCTACATCCCAATGACAAAAACACACAGTGAAATACTTATATACTCTCTTGAAAAAAGGGTAATTTAGTTTAACCCTTTGGCCAAAGCATTGTAAGCTTGCGAGCCACGACAAGGCAGACCCCGTTCGCAAGTCCTAACACTACCAGATATAATCTATAATATTATATATATATATAATATAGATAATATAGATATATATATATAATATATATATAACACTGTTTTTAAGTATACCCTTTGCTTGCTTCATTCATTGTAACATCGCCGGAAGAGGAGATCAGTGTATCTCGAAAGCTCGCACAAATAAAAGCATTTCGTTAGCCACAGAACGGTATCGTATATTCATTTTTTGATTATATATATATTAAAATTCTCATTTACCTCTATTAGGAGAGAGAAAGACCAGGGGTTCCCATTAAGAGCTTACTGGGGTTTTGTGTGTACAGTTTTCAATTATATCTGAGTACACTGGGCTTTCTTCTTAGACATACAAGTGCTATCAGGGATTAGATTTACAATCTGTTATTTATATCACCTTAATTGGGGGACATTGGTAGCCAGACACAATCAATCCAGAGGCCGTTTTATTTAGCTATCTCCTCTACACAATATCCTCTATTTCCTGACAGGATAACTGGATAGATGAAGGTATATACACTTTGTGCTATTAGAATGCCAACTTATACTGTATACCTGTGATCTAAGCACACACACACACACACACACACACACACACACACACACAACAACACACACACACACACACACACACACTTTCCAACTCTCAGCCCTCAGAGCTAGTTTTTATCTTTATTCGTGCTATTGCGCACTGCAGTATTTTATTTTCATTCTCTAGTAGTTTCTATTATGTTATTAAAAAGGTGTATGTCTGAAAAGGTGCTTTACAAGCTCAACTATTCAGGGGCACTTAGTGTCAGCACAATATAATTCTAGTGTTAGCCAATTTATCCTCTATTAGTCTCAACACCTACTGTACATCTGTGATGTAGGTGTTTAATTTCCTCAGCAGAACTCAGCATCTCCTGTGCTGAAAAGCCCTGTACTGTATGTGACATGCACAAAACTCAAGGTAGGCGTTTGTGCATGCAAAATGTGTATTTTTTATCCGGAATTGATTTAATAAAACTGTATTATGCTATGGCACTCTTTATCTATTTTTAATAAAGGCACATAAAGAGAGACAGATACAGGTAGTCCTCGTTATCCAACATCTCACTTTACAACAAATGGCATATACAACGCTTTACAATACAACCCCATGAGCCGTTTTCCGACGTCGGAATGTGTTATCCGACGCTCACCGCCACTGATTAACATGGGACTCACTTTACAACGGTTTCACTATCCAACGCTACTTCCAGAACGGATTCTGTTGGATAACCGAGGACCGCCTGTATACACTGGCGACACACTTTATTCGAGCTCGGCTAGTCCCACGAATTCGGGTATACCCGGGTGTATTGAGGTTTGTGACTGTTTTCTGCCCGATTGCATTGAGGTATTTTCCAGGCAGGGATTGAAGCATTTTATTCCCACTGGCTGCAATACTGCACAGTATATATATATATACTGCATTACAATTCATGAATTTATGCCATCTGGTAGACACGCGAAGCATTGCAGCCTATTAAATCCTAATCATTATCATTTAACAGATCAGCCGCCCGTCAGCCAGGCATGAACCCAGGCTGGGAAGGCAAACGCAACGGGGCTTATCAGAGGTGAGGAGCGGCACATTCCAGGTATCTGCCAGGTACATACTGGGTATTTGCTCGAATAAAGTGTGTCGGTGCAGTACTTTAAGAAAAAGCTCAGGTGACCAGTTCTACATATAAACTAGATGCCTCTAATTAAGATTCTTTTAATCAAGATGCAAGTGCTAGTCGGATATATCTATATTATATGTTTCTATATTATTGTGTTACACCACAGTTCCCTTTTTTCCCCATGTCAGAGGACGTCCACCTTTTGCCACATATTTCTTCTGCGGGATTTGGAAATGTCCTCTTTCTGTCTCCGGCAGTGGGACAAAGATATATTTTATACACAATTACCACCAGGAACTGGACTATTAGCCATCAATGCCTGTATGCAAACGTATTCTTCATATATATGTAACGGTGGTTCGTACTAGTCTGACCCACCCAATCTCATATTGGCCCGTGTGGTCTAACCAGCCCCCATTACATGGTCGTGTCTGGTGGTGCACCTATAGGCAACAGGACTCCCGAGTCTCCCGCATGATGGTATTCGGGGATGTCAACCCAGACAGGCAGCTGAGGTAGTGTGTGCGAGTCCTACCTATATCCAATGCAGCGCCTCCACCTCATCAGGATCTGTGCTTCCGCAGGGAGATGGCCCTGATGAGGAACTCCTTCTTGGTGATGATTTCCCCTGGTTAGTAATTGCAGACTCACACGGCGGGGTTCTCTTTGCACAAGCCATCTTTATTGGTACCTGGTGAAGTGGCCGGCTGCCCTTCACAGTTCGTAGCTCAGACGTGCATTTCTCCGTGTTCCCCTTCGAAAGGTATATGCCCTCCCAATGGAGTGGGATCCCCTCTCCCTTTCGGGAAGATCACCCTGTGCCAGATCCCTGGACACAGTTCGCATGCTATCAATCTACTATATCTAATCCAGTGCCACTAGTTACAGCACTAGCGGACACTTGGTTTTCCCGCCATCCTCCGTACTCTTTTGCCAAACTCGTAGTATCAACAACTAACTTTTGACAGTGCGGTGCCTTATATACCTCAGGAGGCAGGCACATCTCTGATGTCACTAACTGTGGACTCAGAGCATGTAGCCACTCCCCTCCTTACATAGGGCACCTCACCAGGGTGTGAGGGCAAACCTCCATGATTACTGCTGGCATTCCTGTAACTTACCAGGGGTTACTGCCAGCAGAAGAGATGTCTGCAGTCCATTTTAATGCATGGCCACATATAGGATATCTATATACATATGTATTGTATTATCACTCAGTTTGCATGTTTATAGGAAGAGAATGCTGGCGCTCCCTTCCTTCCTTTTGTAATTACAATGCACCAACTACTGTACATACATAAACCCCATCGTTCTAATGCTGCAGCATTGCGTGTATTGCAAATAAGATCTTTTCATTACCAGTGCACTGACAACTGTGTCTAAAATGCCGTCTATATTAAACATCACAATACAGTAAACACATTCATACTGACCCCCCTAAAGAGAAATAAGCTTCAAGATAAGTTCTGCCCGCAGTGAGCACAGCCAGAAACATTAGTGACGCTCCTGGCCATCGCTTATCTCACCAGCAGTTAAGACACAATGTCCCTGCGCCCTTTTCCAGGTATATAACAGCATACATATACATTAATATTCTTGCCGGCTCTATTACTGAACCATCCATCCCTGTAACAGCATAATAAGCATATTCAACTGCAACATCAAGACAGAGTGCCAGAGGCAGGACAATGGGGTATAAGAGCTGGTTGCAGTAATAGCATTTTACATCTCAATGATTTTCATTTCTGTACGCGTGCAACTGTATGCAATCATTTGCTGGGATCAGCAGCTTTGCGCTCAGTCTGTGCAGAGGCTTTCAGCTTCACAGCTTGCAGGTGTCTGGGACACGAGCTTTGGCCAAGAACTGAATCCTTAGCACCATTTTATAACGTATTTCCTTCTCATGGCCACAGCTGAGTAGTGCGCAGCTTTTATCTGCCGCCGACACGTCCCTGCTGTAAAGAAATGCTTAGCAGGAGCAGAACTAGAAGTCCCCAGAGATGTGTCACTGCTGAGTGACACCCCTAATGTCCTATCAGACACAGTGCCGTGCTGAGCCTGCGCTTTCTCTGCACATGCAAGTAACTGGCAGTGTGTGTACCTTTCTCTGGGTGGCAGGGAGAAGTAATCCTGTATACAAAAAGGGGGGGGGGGGGGGAAATAGAACTTCTGACAACTGTCGTTATTATTGATTTGCTCCAATAACATGATTTACAACTAATAGGGTTTTTTTCTTTGCTAAATAGAATTATTTTAAATATATTTTTGCAACTGGGAAACTCTGCCAGTATAAATGTCCAGTTACGGACAAGGGGAGATACACATCTTATTCATTGTGTGTGGGGGGAGGGGGGGGGGGGGGGGGAGAGGGGGAGGAGCGGTGAAGAGTAGTGGGGGTGGGGGGGAGGAGGGAGAATGGGGGAGGGCAAAGAGAAAGAGAGAGGGGGGAAAGAGAATTGGGGGGATGAGAGAGTGTAGTAGGGGGAGAACAGGGTGAGTAGTGAGCTGCCAGATATGCAGATTGAGCAATAAAAGTTGGGACATTACCCATAACCCTCCTCCACATTTGTAGTGTCAGCCATTTTGCAGACTTCAATGGCGTTTCCCTCATATAATTCAGGAATGCTGCATTATTTCCTTTAGCAATGCAGAGGATTAATCATATATAGCACCCTGCTATATTTCCATAGCCTGGCATATAAGTCCTGGTAATAGCGGGCAGTGCTAGGGTCAATAGTTGCAACCTGGTGAAATCACATCCCCTCATGTTGCAAGGCACATGTCTGGGCCTGGAAGGTGCTGGAACCACATGGCAGGATGAGGGCCTTGCTACAATTGTTTCTGCCCAGTTATTGGGACAGAATAGCCTGGCTCCTCCTGCTGTATAACGATGTGGGTTCCTCCAAATTAGTGAGTTCCAGTCCTAGGCATGAGTTAGGAGGTTCTGCCTTGTCCCTTAGGGGTGAGGGGAGTACCAGTTCTCTCCAATGGGAAGAGGAAAGATCCAGTCCAGTCCTACCCAAGGGGGTTGTTGAGAGATCCAGGAAGGGACCTCTCATGGTGTATGCTGGAAATATGTGCTGCGCCCAATAAACGATTCAGTTGAAAAGTTCCTGGCGCCCTATCTATTTGTCCTGCATGCTCCTACTCCACTACAGCCAAGGCCTGGACCCACAGAGAAAGACCCTGAGACAAGAGAAAGGTAAACCCACTGAGCTAACACTCTAATGAGCAGGTCTAAACCCCGTCATTAACATCAGAGACACAGAGTACACCCATTTAATCTGCACCTCCTGCTGCTACCGGCCGCCCCATTTAAGGTAAGTATTTTGGGAAGCACAGGGTCCCTGGAGCTGTAATGAACACAGTCCAGCTCCGGAGACCCCCTGCTTAAAACCTATACAAGTATAAAATAAAAAAACAAAGCATGTCACCAGGAGTGCTGCCTTATATGCTAATTTGCCCAAATCTCTGACATGGCTGGATCCCCTTCAAAATACTTTACAAACCCCTGGATAGTGCGGAGACAATTAATAAACACGCCCCGCGTTGCTCTCACTGCCTGGCAATACGTCGCTGAAAGCTTGTGACTTTGCAAGATGTAAAACTCATGTTGCGATATATTTCGCTCTGTGAGGCTTGGCGACGCATTTCACACGGAAATGGAATTCTGGGCAATTTCGTGACCCGCAGCAAGTCAGGTTTCTACCCTAATGATTTTACGCTTCTCTTATTTCACGTACAGGCATACCCCGCATTAACGTACGCAATGGAACCGGAGCATGTATGTAAAGCGAAAATGTACTTAAAGTGAAGCACTACCTTTTTTCCCCACTTACCGATGCATGTACTGTACTGCAATCGTCATATACAGTACGTGCATAACTGATGTAAATAACGCATGTGTAACAGGCTCTATAGTCTCCCCGCTTGCACACAGCTTCGGGACAGGTAGGGAGCCGGTATTGCTGTTCAGGACGTGCCGACAGGTGCATGCGTGAGCTGCCATTTGCCTATTGGGCGATATGTCCTTACTCGCGAGTTTACTTAAAGTGAGTGTCCTTAAACTGGGGTATTCCTGTATTACAATTGTAATGAAGTGACAGTTTATGACACATCACCTCCCTGATTTTTTTACATTTCTAATGATTTCAAAAATGTTTAGTCCCTTTCCTAACTTAAGCGTGAAAACCTGCCTCAGAACTGCGCAAATGCCATAAACGATACACGGTCGGGGAGTGTCATGGTGATAATTACAGAAAGCATACTGCAGAAAACCACAAGGCTGAGCTGATGACAAAAAAGAAGCAGTTGATCACAATAACCGCCATCTTTACATGCCCCTTATGTATTATAGCACATCAATACAACTACAAACAAAATAATACTTGTTTTCACGTAATCTGGATGGCAAGGAAATGTAATTTAAATGTATGTAATCGCTCATTAGATGCATTAATAATCAGGCCCCCATAACTATTAATCACACCGTTTCCCTGTTTTTAGAAGCATGTAACAGCTCCTGGAAATTGGATCTCACTTGAGCAGAACCGTTTAGCCGTATTCCATCACTATTTTTCCTCCCCAAACTTACTGATGAAAGGTCCACATGGGACCTGAAACGTGGTCTTCCCACTGTTCTTGGCTGTCACATTAAAGGGAGGAACTTCATTATGAACATGTGAGTGGAGCTTTACTTTGTATCTCTGTCCTAGAGGAGAGCTGCACTTTGAAGACATCGTTTGCCTGTGTTGTGTTGGCTGCTCATGCAGGATTCTCCTCGCCTGAAACGGTTTCCCCGCACTTTAGAACGACCCCACACTTCCCACACCTCCAGCATTTGTCTAATGGGGGAGGAGAGTCTATTAGGAAAATAGTACTGTGCTTTCGAGATATCTCCTTCTATAAAAGGAATAATGGCCATGACGCATTTTACTGGCAGCCATATTTGACGTTCCATTTTAATCTCTGGAGTGCAGCTGCCATCTTTATAAAGGTAGAGACAGAGAATTGGGGTGCGTGCTTTTTGCTCTCCTATTGGAGATTGATCACGACACAGAGCAAAGTTGCACAGACCCAGCATCCTAACTAGTTTCCTACGGGAAAAAATCCTGAACTAGATTTGTGCATTTTATGGATCTAAAACCCATAATAATAAAAAATAGAAAATAAATTAAAAACAAACACTCACCTTTTAAAGAATGTGTGTCTCATTCAAGTCAATAGGACTTTCTGTGCAATAACGTGAAACCTGCACTATCACACTTTATTAAATAAGCCCCCTAATCTTTGATAAACTCCGTGCTTTGCACCTGTGTGATTGCTAGGAGGCTTGTGTTTGAATTACACGCTATAACAATTTTTTTTTAAAGTAATCAAACGATAGAAGCCGGCACTGCATCGGTTATACCAAAATGTTTGAAGATCCTTACAAGGAATACATTCGGCAGCAAAATCACCGTTGTTCACAAACGTTGCAATGCTCCAGCACCAATACTGCACCGGATTTGTAGCACAGACACAGACACAGAATGTGGACTCTCTCTAACTTTATTCTTTTCTCCTCTTTGGCAGGAGGAGGACTTTGATCTTTAACCTCCCGCGTGTTGCAGAAAGAGGAAAACAATGGATTGGAGGCGGTTTGTAGATAATGTCTCGGGTGAGTAGTGTCAGCTTTTGGAAGTGGATAGAATTGTTCCTAAATCAATATAGACATTTTTCTTCTGCAAAGCGTCCTATTGATTTCATGTGCAGGCAGTCCTCGGTATCCGACGTTCCGCTTATCCACGTATGCGCTATCCGACGACGCACAATGCAGTCTCCAGACGCATTGTCCGACGCCAAATTCGCGCATCTGCCGGTCATCGCCACCGATTAACATTGGACCCGCTTTCCGACGGTCCGTTAATCGGCGGCGGTTTGCGTGACGCATTCCGTCCGATAACCAAGGACCCACTGTACTGTATTCTTCACCATATCTCAATTCTTTTTTTTATTTTTTTATCTAGTACAAAATAAAAACGACTGTCATTATCTACTGGCTAATGGGAAGTTCGATAGATAGAGATAGATAGATAGAGATAGATCGATAGAGATAGATCGATAGAGATAGATCGATAGAGATAGATCGATAGAGATAGATCGATAGAGATAGATCGATCGATAGAGATAGATCGATAGAGATAGATCGATAGAGATAGATCGATAGAGATAGATCGATCGATAGAGATAGATCGATAGAGATAGATCGATAGACATAGATAGATCGATAGAGAGATCGATAGAGATAGATAGATCGATAGAGGTGTGGTCCACACAGGAACCGCAGGACACATGATGGATAAGGGTGTCCGCAGCTTTTATTAAAATTTTAACCTGTTGCAAAAAAAATAATGAGACATTTAATGAAAATACCAACATAAAAAAAAAAGATTTTATTTCTCATGATTTTTGTCCCTAATTTAATGCCGCACATGTTAGGTATTCCACTGGTGGGCCTATAAGTGCCAGTAACTACACACAGGCCTCGGATATACTGTAGTAGAAGCTGCATAGGCGAACGTGGGATGTGGAGGAGGCGTCATTGGCTAAACGCGCCGCCACGCCCAATTAAAAAAAATGTCTCGCCAAAAATCGGCCGTGCATTGCTCCCGTGTGCTCTCTGTGGCGCCCTCATTGACTTACGGCCTTTTGTTTGCGGCGCGCGTAACGTCTCTGTGCGACATGGACCTGCGCCTATCTCTATTTCTATCTTATCTATCTTCGCTATCGATCTATCTCTCTCTCTCTATCTCTCTCCTCTCTATCTCTAATCTTCTATCTCTATCTATCTATCTATCTATCTATCTATCTCTATCTATCTCTTATCTATCTATCTATCTATCTATCTATCTTCTCTATCTATCTATTCTATTCTATCTATCTATCTATCTCTATCTATCTCTCTATCTATCTATCTCTACTTATCTATCTATCTATCTATCTATCTATCGATCCTATCTATCTATCTATCATCTATCTATCTCTATCTATCTATACTATCTATCTATCTATCTTCTATCTATCTCATCATTATCCTCTATCTATCTATCTATCTATCTATCTCTATCTATCTCTAGCTTTCTATCTCTATCTATCTCTACTATCTCTCCTTAACTATCTCTATCTCTATCTTATCTATCCTATCTCTAGCTATCTCTATCATCTCTATCGTCTATCGATCTCTCTATCGATATCTACTCATCGATCTCTCTATATTATCACCACCTCTCAAGATAGATCGATAGAGAGATCGATAGAGATAGATAGATCGATAGAGAGATCGATAGAGATAGATAGATCGATAGACGATTAGAGATAGATAGTAGAGATAGATAGAAGAGATAGATAGTAGATAGATAGAGATAGATAGATAGATAGATAGATAGATAGATAGAGATAGATAGAGATAGATAGAAAGATAGATAGAAAGATAGATAGATAGATAGATAGATAGATAGAGATAGATAGAGATAGATAGATAGATAGATAGATAGATAGAGATAGATAGATAGAGATAGAGAGAGAGAGATAGAGAGAGAGAGATAGATCGATAGCGATAGATAGAGATAGATAGAAATAGAGATAGGCCGCGTCCATAGTCCGCAAGACGTTACGCGCGCCGCAAAACAAAAGGCCGTAAGTCAATGAGGGCGGCCACAGAGAGCACACGGGAGCAATGGCACGGCCGATTTTTGGCGAGACATTTTTTTTAATTTGGCGCGTGGCGGCGGTTTAGCCAATGACGCCTCCTCCACATCCCACGTATCGCCTATGCAGCTTCTACTACAGTATATCCGAGGCCTAGTGTGTAGTTACTGGAACTTATAGGCCCACCCAGTGAATACACTAACATGTGCGGCATTAAAATAGGCGACAAAATATATGAGAAATAAACTCTTTTTTTTTTAATGTTGGATATTTTCATTTAAATGTTCTATTATTTTTTTTTGCAACAGTAAAATTTTAATAAACAGCTCTAAATAAGGCGGTTTTCTTCTGTCCGGTATTGAATGAGACTGACAGTAACCACCATGGCAAACAGATCCCCATACAAGCTTCCAAGATACAATCAGACAGTACCTTGCTAGGAGGCATGTATGATTTTCAGACATGTATGTAATGTACATCACGTATGTAGGTTAAAGCAGCAAAACATCTAACATCCTTTAATCTTTATTTTGTATTTATTTTTTTATAAATAAAGTCGTTCTTTAGTATTAGCTAATACGGACTGCAATACAAAAAAAAAAATCAACTCCTAATGCCATTTTTTATGAGTTTTAATAATGTGCTGATCATCTTTTGGCTGCTTAGCAACCATTTATTAGATTGTAAGCTCTTGGGAGCAGGGACTCCTTTTCCTAAATGTTACTTTTATGTCTGAAGCGCTTCTTCCCATTATGTATTATTTGTATGATTTGTTATTTAAATGATTTGTCACGTGTAGTACTATTACTATGTACATTCATGCGCTATATAAATAAAGACATACATACATTTAAAAAGTCACGTCCACTTCCTATTTTGAAACAGGATCAACACACACACACACACACACACACACACACACACACACACACACTCACCCACCTTTATGAGCTCTGCCCTTTAGCAACAAAGTATCACAAACAGATATGTTCCTGTGTTCCAAACAGCAGGCTGTCCATTACTCTGAAAGCTGTAACAATGTGTTACGCTGCAGCTGCAGCATTCCACAGACTGCAGCACAGTCAGAAGGTGGACATTTTGATAGTCCCAAAAGCAGGATATGGCCGATCGATCACAGGAGAACGGAACGATCGGCAGCTTAGTTAATTACTTCTCATTAAAGTGACTCACATGCTGCATATATTAAAACAAAAAGACAAAAAAAAGTGAATGCAGGACTGCTGCTTTAACACTAGGTAATGTTTTCATCTTTGCCAGGGGAGGGGGAGATCAGATATATCTGGGGTCTTCAACTGGCCTCCCGGTGGCCAAATCCAGCCCTCGAAGGCCTTAGGAGTGGTCCTTATACCAGGGGTGCGCAAAGTTTTGGAGCTGCACTCCTCCCCCCCTGTGCGACAGCACCAACGCCCTTTTCTCTGTGACCCGGCGTCATTTCATGTGACGTTACGTTACCCCACACTGCCATTTGACGCGTGTTACCATGGCGATGCGTACGTCACATGACCCCACTGCGTTATTTGACGCTGCGTTGCCATGGCGACGCGTCCAGAAGAGTACAGAACCCCGGTAAGTTGAGGTTGCAGAGGCCTCGCGCGGACCCCCCGGTATTTAACTTAAATGCCTCGGGGAAGAGGGCGGGGCTGCTGCAACTGCCGTGCCCCCCCAACAAAATCCCGCGCCCCCCAGTTTGCGCACACCTGCCTTAGACTGTCTGCTTAACCCGATTTCATCTTCAATGGCCAGGCAGCTACATGCAATCTGCCACACTAAAATGACCTGGAAGCTAAGACAATATACATACGGTATATATGGTACATGTGCTATAAATGCTTGCAAATACTGAAAGTATATGACTTTTTGCATCTTTAAATGTATCCAAAATGACATTCTGATACTCATGGCCCCTCGACTCCTAATTTCCTTCGGATCTGGCCTCTTCGGGGAACAAGTTAGAGAGCCCTGAAATATATAGGTAGGTATATACAGGTAGATTTCACAAGTTTAGGATTTCTCTACATATACCGTATGATCTGAGCCAATTTATGGTTCTGAGATCTACAAAAGAAAAACACCCAATATTCTTTAAGAAACAGCGGAAGGGCCCTGTGCAGCTTTATTCCTTTACGCTATAAATATAATGCATTGTATAGCGGTACGGAGTATCGTTGCACATCTGCCTTCTCAAATCTCAAAAAAAAAGGGACTGCTTGAAGACTTTGCCATTTACATCACATTAAAACTAATTATATATTACTAATTATGAGACACCTTTTAATGACGTGGAATTAAAAAAAAAAAAAAAAGGGAGAGGTATCTCACAAGGGCGATCATTAATATTGTTTAAAAGGGCAACCAAGTCATCAGCAAACTCCCAACCCACATTAAGAATGACATTTTACAGTCAATCCGGATTTAAAGCTCAAACCAGATTTAGGGCAAAAACATGGTGACAATCTCACAATCACATCCATCAACATGAATTATTGAGAGCATAGGAGCCTGCGTTCCCTGTGATTTCCATCACCCCGTCACGCATCAGAGGGCACCCAGAGTCACCTTTATTAATCGGAAGGAGCTCATTTATCTTATCACAGATTCATGTTGATGGTAGTGGTGTGAAAAATTGTAGGATGGGTTGATCCCGGGAAAAGGAAGATGAACAGCTCGGCATTAGATACAGCAAATGGTCAACTACGTGTAAGTATTACCAGAACGTTTTCCACGTGAGTGGTGTTTGATGTCTTGTTTAGGGTGGCACAGCTCAATGCTTGGGTTGTACGACAGTCTCTCTGTAGCTACTGATGGTCCATTCCGACCCTTGTCCCTTAAATAAAATGTTTACACGGTGATACAAGAGGGATCAAAACAGATTACCCATATCTGCAGTAAGCCCAAAAATTCCTAATACAATAAAGCAGACAGATAGTCTTCAAATAATGTTTGTTTTAATGTGTGTTATTACACCTGGGCTATATATCAGAGATCTGTCTGATATGACTGAGAACCAAAAACTAATGTGGTCACATCAAAATGTCTAAAAACATTAAAAATAATAATAAGTTTATTATACAAATAGACTCACTAAGTGAAACATATACACACGCAGTGTCAAGTGTTAGAAATCCCCGGTGGGGGGATACAAAGGTATATTGAAACAATGTCAGTATACAGATAGATATAGGGAAATCACCTGTAGTGTAACAATATCCCTTTACAAGAGTAATTGTCACAACCCGCTTGGTTTGTATCAAGGTAAGCAGATAAATTAATCTTATGAATCCAAATGGTGTCAGTATGGATGTCTCAAATAGTGTAAAATACCCTGTCATAGCGGTGATTAGCAGCATATTCAGTGTTCACTGAATCATAGGAGAGGAACCATTTAGTATTGGGAATATATCCTTATGCCCCTGGTTGTTGCCGAAGGGGATTAATCATAATAGGATGTAGTGATTCATTCAGCTATGTCAGCACACATCTCTTAGGCTGCGCTTATAGTGCCGGCGACGGCAAGAGAGACGTCGCGTCAAAACAAATGTATTGACGCCGTCGCATGCGCTTATAGTAGGCCCGGCGTGACGGCTTGGTCGTGATCTCTGGAAGTCACTTCAATTTGATTTACCCAGCGACCGCAGCGTGACGTTAGCGTCGCCGTTGCCGGTACTATAAGCGCGGCCTAACACAGCAGAGCAGATCCATACAATATGGTGTCATTCCAAACTCTTTACACCCTACTGTAGGTTCTGTCTATATTCAGCAAGTGTAGTGACTGATCAATCAGAAGGTGCAATGTAACCCATGAAAGATCCCCTGTATTTAATAAATCCGGGCAAAAGTGTAAGTCACAATATAGTATTTAGATATACTTTTAATTGCATAATACTTGCGCACATACTTTGCACTTGCAGAGAAAACCTATTTAAGCTGTAAGGTGATTACATACATTTGCTGCATTGCTGTGGATCTCTGTGTAAGTATCCAGAGTCAGCCTTAGGCCGAGTCCATCGCAGGGGAGGCCGCGCTGAGCCGTGCGGACGCTCTGCGCTGAGCCCCTGCCTCTAGAGGGGGCTCACGCAAGCGTCCGCAGGCGTGCTGAGGCGCTGGATTTTTCAGCCGACAGCCAAGCTGTTTTTCAGAGCACTGTCGGCTGAAAACATCCAATCAGCGCGGAGCAGCGTCAACATCACGGCGCCGTGACGTCGGCGCCGTGACGTTGACATTGGTGCGTTGCGGGCGATTGGTCCAGTGACGTCACTGCCCCGCCTCCCTCAGTCTCCCCCCGCCTCCCGATCGCGCTCGCCTGCATGGGCATGAAATCGCACAGATTTCAGCAGGCGAGCCTCAGCATCAGCGCGCCTCAGCCCTGCTACCCCCTCTATGGCCCCAGCCTTAGGCTGAGGGAAAGAGGGTGCTTTCCCTGGCCTTAGTACGCGCGCCGTGGGTGGGCCAGTGATGTCACGCAGCTGGTTCGCCCTCATTGGGCGAACCGCTCACGTGACCACCCTATCGCCCGAGAAATCAGTTTTGACTGATTTCACGCGCATCGCACGCCCCCTCCCGCTTCCGCGTGCACGCTATATAGACGCGATCACTACCTTTAGGCAGTATGATCACTCAGCGTGCAGCTTTAGCCACATCCCCCTCATAGAGACAAAGTAACATCTGAACAGACCGTATGTATCAGTCATGTTCACTCTAAGGCTGCGCTTATATTGCCGGCGACGCGACGTCGCAGCAAAAAATGTATTGCTGCTGTCTCGTGCGCTTATAGTAGAAGCAGCGCGACGGAGTAACGGCTTGGTCGCGATCACTGGAAGTCAAGTCAATTTCATTTTTCCAGCGCCCGCAGCATGATGTCACCGTTGTGTCACTGTTGCCGGCACTATAAGCGTAGCCAAATAGTATAAAACCACTGCTATACAACCAGTTTGCAGGTGTACTCTCAGGTGCGTCTGTCCCCACCACCCGGCGCCATCATCATGACGCCAGTTAAAACCCGACGACCGTTTCACGCGTCGTTCACGCTTCAAAGGGGGGAGGAAGGGAAGAGGTTTGTATTTTTCTATGTTTCTAGATACTTCACTATTACTTGTTTATTAAGGTTGAGCGGTTAGCATTTTTCTGCCCTTAAATAACATGTCATACTTCTAGAACTCTGAAATGTTACTTACGTTTTGTGTTAACCAGTAAAAATATAAGTAGACCAATAACAAAGATGTATTATTCAGGGTAAGTATCAACCATTCCCTGTCCCAGTGACCTGCCAGTCAGTACTTTGCAATGACTTGCTGGGTTTTCTTCCAGTACAAAACACGTAAAGCATTTGGAAACTTTCGGGCTCAGGGTGGTTTCTTTTATAAAGAAAAAAAACATCAGTCCGGGTGGAATGACACCTTTAATGCAAACTAAGGAAATAAATGATGTCGCTAAAAGAAAGCCCAAACAAAATGTAAATCAACAGGTACAATTCACAGGGAGGAACAGAAGTCAACGTTTAAAAAAACCAAATCCTCAGATGAGCACGAGATCACGATGCTCACACGCAGAATGTAGATGGGGAAGATTCGGTTCCCATAGCTGCTGAGCACAGCCACCTCTTCCTGTTCAGTAAAGCTTGAAGTCTCGGCCCCTTTAAGGATAGGTGCCCCTGTGGAATTGTAGGTGGAATTTATGTGTATTCTGTATGTACTCAAATCACTTTTCGGCAAGGCTTCCCCATTCACTTCCCAGACAGCCACTGAGTCTTTAAAGAAGATTGTTCTTTTTCTTCTTCATCTTGGAGCCTTAGGAAGGGTGATTTAAATAATAGATTTGGTATTTATTTTCACTGACTCAGAGTTTAATAACATCTAGTAAGCAATGTGTGGAATTTGCATGCTGTTTAATTACAATGAAGCCCCGGCAGGTACCTGCTGAGCAAAATGTCACATTATGAAATGATGATGCTGGCTTCTGTGTTCCACACTTCAAGAGAAAAGGATTACATGGACTAAGAAAACCATTATGCCAGCTCTCCGCGATTCCAAGACATTCATTGCTCAATTCCTTCCACCCATTTACAGATTCCCCCCCCCCCCCCCTCTATTTAACTTCCCGTTTTATGAATCTTACAATCCGAGGGGCCAGTACCTTAGTGAATAAACCTATATAAGTGATCTTCAGCATGTCTCAGTGATGCAGGACCTGCAGAAAGAACAGACCGAGAGACTATATCCCAAAGATGTATGTGTATGTACAGTATGTATGTCTTTATTTATATAGCGCCATTAATGTACATAACGCTTCACAGCAGTAATACACGTGACATAGTAGTATAAACAACACGAAGAAGTGCTTCAGACATAAAAGTAACATTTAGGAAAAGGAGTCCCTGCTCCGAAGAGCTTACACTCCAAGATGTCCATCTTGTGGTCCTAGTATCTACAGGTGAGTCCGGATGATTTGATTCGCCTGGTTGAGGCGGAGGAAAAGACACACAGCCTTCCCACTTCAGGATTCCTTTTCACTTCCTCAGGGTTCTTCCTTTAGATCTTCACAACGTCCACCCCAGCCCTCCCCACGCTGGTCAGGGAGCAGCACTGAATTAAACAGGAATAACGATTGCTGCAGCCCCCCCCCATTTGTATTTGGCTTTGGATTCAGATTTGGGCCTTTGCCTTATCCTGTCTGAAACCCACATTCAGTAAAAGTTAGTGTTCCACCTGCGCCTCTTGCCGAACAGTGATGTACAATGGGATGTCGCTGGGAGAAGAGGCGAGTTTTGTTGTACTAGATCTAGTACTGCTGCAAACCAATGTAAATACAAGATAATCTCTCTGTGGTGCACAACAAACCAGTCACAGATTAGACTCTGAACTCTTCAGGAATCCCCCGTTCTTAACGTGTAAGTATTAGGTTTAGTGCTCATCCCTATATTGTATCATAAGAACTACTGTATTTGCTTCACGCCGTAATTTTTGTAAAAAAGTAAATTTTCAGGCATCAATATATGTCACGTTATAGGGGCCCAATCAGAAAATCTGATTGAGGATTGACGCCGTCATGGCAACGCATCACGTGATGATACATAGTGACGACGCCGCGTCATCTGACTTCGCGATACGGATGGTAAAGGGCTGCTCTCCCACAGCTATCAGTTTCATTGCTGTGGGGGGGGAGTGCGGGGCCTCTGTAAGTGCGATAGCAATTTGTGGGGGTGCAAATGCACCCTTGCACCCCCACCTGGTTGCGCTACTGTCGAGTTCATTTTCACCTCTTGATACCCCGTGTGCATAACTGTAATGAGATATATGTCATTCTGTGTCTCGGACTGTTACTAGTTTCTGCCGAGCCTGAATAAATCTGTCCAAAGACATCAGTTGATAAATATTTTTTACATTTGACACAGGAGCAAACCAAAATCTGAGCTGTGCCACTAGATCCTTTCCTTTAGGATCCGTCATACAGATCGCCCCCCCCCGTACTCACACAACAACTGTCAGAATGAAGCCACATGATGAATAGAGCTCAGTCTTTAGTATATCTTCAAGGGACACTGAGATCCAGAGAGTGCGACTGCGACATGTGGCAGGTACAGATAGCACCCAATAGTTACTGCTGAGCGGGATTTTACCTGTGTGTAATTTGGCAGGGGGCGGCTTCTATACAAGAACTCTTCAGCTAGAAAATCTGTTAACCCATCTAAGGCTAAGTACTCGGTGGAGGCTGCTGCACACGTGCCTAGCATCCTGGCAGCGCGTGCGCAGCTTAAATCCGCGATCTGCGGTCTGTAGGGAGCGATGGGAGGTGCGGGGGGAGCAGCCATGACAGGGGGAGATGGCCATTGGTCAACAGCAGCTGCGCTCCATTGGTCCAAACTATCTGCCCTTGTATTGGCTCCCAGCGCACCACGTGACCGCATCGCTGCACGGGAACACAATCGTGTTGTATCCCATGCTGGCTGACGCGCCACCGCAATGCGTGAGCCAACATGCAAGAAGACACTGGAGTCTGCCACTATTGTGGTTAGTGAGTGGCCTAAGGGGTATAGATCCTCAGAAGTCTGTTAAATACTTAAACTTCAGGTAACGTACAGTATCATTAAGTGATACGGGGGATCTTCAAAGCTCAGTAATGATGCGTTAAGTGCTGTTTCCAGCCATAATGGACATTAGTGCTAATGATATGCAAAAGAGGGGTTCCCTGTAACAACGCATGTCCCGGAGCTCTGTTACAGACACCGCTGGGATGTAACGTTAGTTAGGTCCTAGCAAAAGGTGCTACTCACATCCAGACCCTGAAACATGTCTGCAACAGGGCCTGGAAGAGTGTAAAACCACCGTTAGTTAAATGATACCTATTATATTGTTATTTACAGGGTTCTTCTCCTATCTTCTCTTTTTTTTACTTCAATGAAACTTCTATTCAGGGTCTGCATGGGAGTAAAGCCACCTTCAGATAAGACAGGATTAACGCCATGTTACATGAAGCCAACTACACATGGCGTTAAGCCATTGCTAATGATATCACTAACGACCGTTATTTTTGCATGTATTTAGCTTGGAGGAGACCCATTAAATGGAGGAAACCCAACGCCTGTTACCTAATTAGGTAACGTCACATTAGGAGGCCAGATTTAACGGACTTCTGAAGATCTACCCCTAAGTGTTGTCTTAGAACTTCAAGTCTGTTAACAATATGAGAACATGAGTGCAGACGGTTGAGTGATACTACCTTCCAGTGAGTGCCACTTGATTAGCTCTGCATAAACAACCTTAAAATCGTGACCCGGGTTACAGGGAGTTACATGACGACACACATTAGGACGTAATGCATAACATTCTGGAACCAGAATGTCTCTTCCCTTGGAATCTCGTTGATTCAGGCAAATTCTAAAGAAAATAACGGGGATTGCCAATTCAATTGTGAAAACAGACAGCTTGAAAAGGTCTCCTGTGAGAGTTGAAATCTTTGTGTAATGAAAAATACGAAAGTACATTTACTGAAGTCTCCTGGCTGAAAAATTGGTACAATATGTAGTTCACAATTAAACAAGGGAGGACTGCTAGATTCTGCGCTGCCATCAGCATTTTCTGCCAGCGATTTATAAACTAGGGAATAAATTTCCCTGTGCACTAAATTAAATCGGACTGCTTGGGTTTAGTTTTTACCCTCCTGATTGTTTCCATTAGCTGCCTCATTTCGCTGCTGCAGTGGCCGGCAGAACGCAAATGAAGTTTGAGGACACCGGGGCAGAAGATTGAGTGACACTGCCTTCCAGCGAGAGACTCTCAGTAGTTCTGCATAAATTACCTTAAAAAGAAGACCTGAGTGCCTAGAGAAATAAATATTCCCTTATGGGCAGTAGGAATTCAATGAACAGCCTAAAGCAGAGCTCTTCAACTGTTCTACACAGGGGTTAGATCAGGGTTTTTTAAACCTTTTTTAGTTAGGGAACCTTATAATTACATTGTGAAATCCCAACCCTCTCTAATAGCGCGTCTGAGATCAGATGCATTGTAAGGAACCCCAACCCTCTCTAATAGCGCGTCTGAGATCCGATGCATTGTAAGGAACCCCAACCCCCTCTAATAGTGCGTCTGAGATCAGATGCATTGTAAGGAACTCCAACCCTCTCTAATAGCACGTCTGAGATCAGATGCATTGTAAGGAACCCCAACCCCCTCTAATAGCGTGTCTGAGATCAGATGCATTGTAAGGAACCCCAACCCTCTCTAATAGCGCGTCTGAGATCAGATGCACTGTAAGGAGCCCCAACCCGCTCTAATAGCGCGTCTAAGATCAGATGCATTGTAAGGAACCCCAACCCTCTCTAATAGCGCGTCTGAGATCAGATGCATGGTAAATTCTTCTGTATTTGGTGCAATTTTCAAATGGCCTGAAAATTGCAGAGAACTCTTTAGGGATACCTGGGGAACACAGGGCTTCCTAGGAACCTTGGTTGAAAAACACTGGGTTAAATCCAAACATTTAGGCATAGAAGAGCCACAAGGTTATTGGAATGTCATTTTAGATACATTTAAAGGCTTAAACATTCTTATAATTTCAACAATTTGCAAGCAAGCATTGTATATTTACATTATTACCTTAACTTGCAAGTGAGATTCAATGTGAAAAACTGCACTCAGCTGCCTGAGCAACTAGTGTGAAATTAGCAGGAGCACGGTCCAAGGGCCACATCAAGTGCCTTTGAGAGATGCATTTGGCCCATGGGCCCCAGTTGAAAGATATGGTACGCACTACTGCACTTTTGTGCATAGCCCCAGTTGGCTACATCTTGAGAAAGATAATAATAATAATAATAATAATAATAATAATAATATATATATATATATATATATATATATATATATAAAAGTTTAAATATTACTGTGTGCTCATTTGCATGTCTTAGACAGGTCTGCAACCCTGCCTTTCACCATTATCACCCAGCATACAGTGCTTCCACTGCAGCAAGGGATTCTGGGAAATGACATGCAAATGAGCACACAGTGCCACCTTTTGCTTCAAATCCACATGACATGGACCCTTATAAGTTTATGCCTGCTGCATTACACAGCTTTAAAGCACAGCCTGGGTTAAGATGCATAGTATATATATATTTTTCACCCTTGAATTTTACATCCAATAAATCATAATTTCATAATAAACACAACACTGGTGATGATGACACTAGCTGTGTTAGCATCTGTTCTTGGATCTCTATATGTGCAGCTGTAACGCCTGTCATGGTGGGGGTCTAATGCAATAATTCACACGCTTCAATCCATTACAGCACACAATTTGCCACCGTCAATTTACTACACAAACTCCATTTTGACTTGTTAAACAAAAAAATAATTTTAATACCCTTGCTCAAATCAGGCGACTTTACGGGGGGGAGGGGGGG
The DNA here is from genome assembly GCA_036426205.1 of Ascaphus truei. NCBI lineage: Eukaryota > Metazoa > Chordata > Amphibia > Anura > Ascaphidae > Ascaphus > Ascaphus truei. The sequence continues at coordinate 26,190 of WSYH01000325.1, forward strand.
AGGGCGCAAAACAGCAGCACATGATTAATCAGAGAAAAAAATGCCAGTGCTGTTAAAGATTTGTTTCTTTTATGTTGTGTTAGAATACTTCTCTCCTTCCTTCATTTCCCGAGTAGTTTTACTTCCCCCGACCATCATGACCAAATAGTGACCGTGTGACTCACTGTCAGAATGACCTCTTAACAGGTACATCCTTACAGATAGTTACATCCTTACAGATAGTTACATCCTTACAGATAGTTACATCCTTACATAGTTACATAGTAGATGAGGTTGAAAAAAGACATACGTCCATCAAGTTCAACCTATGCTAAATTTGGACGACAGATACTGTATCCTATATCTGTACTTACAATATACTGTATTGATCCAGAGGAAGGCAAACAAAACCCCCCAGTGAAATATCATCTAATGATGTTAGGTACCAGAATAAAGCCACAGCTACTGTATTTACAGTATCTGTTAGCAAATGTATTGCTTATAAATATGAATACAAGCACCTGCAGGCTATATTGCTTGTAACAGATAAAATACACTCCACCTTTTGTTTCCAAAAATGTCATAAGTTTAATCTTTCTGAAAATCGTCCTTTTCTGCCCCACGTTAAGGTCTCAGCCTTAAATCTTTGGTGGAAATACGACACAACCATGCTAAGGAATTGTTTAGGGTCCAACCAATCTCATGGTTCCTTATTGATTTTCATGTATTGAAAATGACCCCAATAGAATACAATTGGTGCGTGGCCCATCTCACCCATGTGCCCTTATACTGTGCTAGTATAGAGGAGGCTCTTGGCATCTGGTGGAAGGGAGAAAAGGTTTAACACTCAGTCTTCAACCAAGCAAATAAACCAACTCAACTTTCTGTGTGACCATGTAGTGGTTACTGTATGTATCCAGTCTCCCTGGCGCCAAAGTATGTATGCAAATATGTATGTCTTTATTTATATAGCGCCATTAATGTACATTGCGACATGGCAATCAAATAAATAATAAATACTATAAATAACATGTAACGGGAAGAAGTGCTTCAGATATAAAAGTAACATTTAGGAAAACGAGTCCCTGCTCTGAAGAGCTTACAATCTAATTGGTTGGTAGGAAGGATGCACAGAGACAGTAGGAGGGTGTTCTGGTAAGTGCGTCTGCAAGGGGCCAAGGTTTATGTATGAGGTGTAAATTATCAGCCATGGAGCTACTCATATATGCTTCCTTAAGCAAGTGTGTTTTGAAGTGGGTCTTAAAGGTGGATAGAGAGGGTGCTAGTCGGGTATTGAGGGGAAGGGCATTCCAGAAGTGCGGGGCAGCCAGTGAGAAAGATTTAAGGCGGGAGAGGGCTTTAGATACAAAAAGGGGCAGAGAGAACAGATTGGTTGCAAAAAACAGCATCAGGTTTATGGAAGGGCAAACCCCATTACCTTAAGATACATTTGGAGCTTTTTTTACTTCTGTTCTACCCCAGTATTGTAACTCAGATAAATTACTCACATTGTGAGTATTTAAATAAGAATTCCTTGGCTCATACATCCAGACAGAAGTGCTTATTTCAGTAACATCTCTGCTTTTTATATCTATGTTAAAGCTGCAGTTCAAGCAATATCCTACATGTGTGTGTTTTTTTTTTAAATAAATAAGTTCTGTACTATGAAAAAATACTTCTAGCATTAAAAAAAAACCCAACAACTCTGAATTACATTTTTAATGTATTATAATGTAACAAGCCTTTTGTTTCTATATCAACCATTTACAAAAAGTCACAGATACTGAGTCAATACTCCTCTGCAGCCATTTAGTGAACACCCGAGCCGAATCTTCGCCGATCGATCGTCAATCTTGCTAAGTACTTCTCATTGTGGGGATGGTATTGATGCACATATTAAGGGGGGGGGGGGGAATAAAATGTAAAAAAATAAATAATGCAGCAGCTAGGACTGCCGCATTAAAGCAGAAAACTGGTCAGGAAATAAAAACGACAAAAGAAAAAATATAATAATAATAATAGCATGTTCTTGTATAGAGCTGCTAGTTTTATGAAGCGCTTTACAGAGACAATTTGCAAGCACAGGTCCCTGCTCTGTGGAGCTTACAATCTATGTTTTTGGTGCCTGAGGCACAGGGAGATAAAGTGACTTGCCCATGGTCACAAGGAGCCGACACCGGGAATTGAAGCAGGTTCCCCTTTTTCAAACTCAGTGCCAGTCAGTGTCTTTACTCACTGAGCCACTCCTCCGAAAAAAAATAGCCCTTAAATCAATGTGATATATACTGTACATACACATACAGATTTAGAAAAATGAACATTTAAGCCCAATATTATGTGGTTCTGCACTTATCCGTTTTTATTGATAAATATGTCCCCTATGTATTATGCAGCTGAGACCCTGGTTTGATGTATCAATTCACTTTCCACCTACTGTATTCTGTGCTGTGTGAGTCATGGTACCATATGAGATAGGTGTGGACAGAGGGAGTTACACGATGACACACGTATTAGGATATAATATACAGAATTCTACAACCACTGTCACTTCACTTGCAAAGGGCTTATGCAAACAAAATAATATATATATTTATTTTTTTAATGGATGGGGTTTGCTAATTTAATTGTGGGAAAAAACAGCTTGAATAAGGATCCTGTGGGACTTGAAACCATTATGTATTGGAAAAAATAAAGTACATTTACTAGTCTCCTGGCTGATTTATTTATTTTATTTTATTTACAAAATACACACCTTATTTATCAGAGAAAATGAATCCCATTAAAAGGGCAGATCTACTTTGATAAACTGGTTTCCTTGCACTGGTATTGCCCCGGGGAGGGGGAGGGGGTGGGAGTAGGGAGCAGAGAGATATTTCATGGCACCAGTAACAATCAGCACTACAGAAAATAGCAAATAATGATGCGTGCGGTAGAAATAAACCCAATAAAAAAGAAGCAGGAGTGGAACAGTTCAAGGTGTCTGGTCTGAGCGCTTAGTTTGCTCGTTTCCAGGTAATAAGTTACCAGGCAGCTTAACATCCAGCCTGCCCCAGGCAAATATGCCACTAAGGCACCGTCACACAAAAGCGTTATTTTGTGCAAACGTTAAATCCGTTACCAGCCACAAACTGAAGATATCTCTCCACCTGAGCTTGTCCTACGCAGCGGTTATTGAATGTAAACAGTCAGACAGCAGCGATTGTGATGTCACCTGTAGTAAGGGGTGTTTTATGGCTCTGTGGCAGGGGGGCTCAACTGCATTCCTCATGATCCCCCCCCAACAGGTCAGGTTTTTAGGATATCCCTGCTTCAGCACAGGTGGTGGTCTTCGACCGAGTCACCTGTGCTGAAGCAGGGATATCCTAAACACCTGACCTGTTGGGAGGGGGGGGGGAGGGTCTTGAGGACTGGAGTTGAGCCCTGCTGCCCTGTGAGACGTGTATAAAATATCAGCGATCCCTAGCATGCTACTGTACAATCGAAACCGCCTGGATACTTCCGCTTTCGATGTGTCTGAACCTGCCTAGCAATATGAATGACCTGCCTAGCAATGTCCCACCTGCTCTCCCAACACTCGTTTCCATGGGAGAACCCCAGCGCTGCTTGTGTAGGGGATATCAGTGCTTACCCTCCCATGTAGGCTGGAGTGGTACTGTAACTCAGGGGGTGCTCAACTCCAGTCCTCAAGCCTCCCCGACAGGTCACGCGTTCAGGATATCCCTGCTTCAGCACAGGTGTCTCAGTCGAAGACTGCACCACCTGTTACACAGTTACATAGTAGATGAGGTTGAAAAAAGACGTAGGTCCATCACCTGTGCTAAAGCAGGGACTGATTGAGCCACCTGTGCTGAAGCAGGGATAGCCTGAATACCTGACCTGTTGGGGTGGGGGGTGGGGAGGAGGCTTGATAACTAATTTGAACAGAACCTAATTTTGTTGCGTTTCGGGGTTACCAGAGGTTGGTGGGTGACACAGATGTAGTAGACATTATTACCCACATGATAATACGTTAAATAACATGGGTCACTGTTGGTTTCAGTAGCACTAATGGTAGATAAAGAGACTTACCAAGGTCACAAGGAGCTGACACCGGGATATGAGCCAGATTCCCCTGCTCCAAACTCGGGGTCATTGTTTACAGTCAGTGTCTTTACTCACTGAGCTACTCCTCCTCTCAGTAGATAGGAAAAGGGGGTCTCGGAGGACCACTTGCAGATAAAAATGTAAGACCCAGGCCAAATATCTCAGATCATATTCAGCTGCCAGTGCCCAACAAGCCAAGGTGTGAACCATATGACATGTACAATGCAATATACTGCACACATTGCTATTAAATATGCAGAAAATCAGAAGCATCATTAAAATATAACCAGTACATGCTGTGAACAATGCAGCATATACTTTGCACTTAGTGTAAAAATCGGAGGTATGTTGCATTATACTGTGTAAGTGCTGAAGCTGGAAACCTGTGCGTCGCTGCGTTATATCAGGGTAACACCATGTCAGGGTTATAAGAGCAGTGGAAATCTGAGGTACTTAGTGATGTGCTGCTGCATGGGGTGAAACGGTCGCTGTGACATCTATACAAAACCTGAAGAAGATCTGTTATCTAAACGGACGTAGCTTGTCACAGATACATTTGGGTTCAGACACGTGTAGGTGGGTAATATGGTAGCAATTCACATTTTCAACCCCAATTAACAAGACCTTTAGAAATTGAGATAATCTGCACTAAACATTTTCCATTACACAAGTTACTTTGTGCTAAGAAATACTGCTGATGGGCCGTGGTTGAAGTAAAATGAACGAGTTGTGCTGGTTTTTATCAGAACTATATTTGGGTGTATAAATGGGTTTACAAGAGTATTGTGGGTGACAGCTAGGGAACATGGGTCTCTGAGGCTCCCAGGGCTCTTTATAATCGGAGGCATCCCCAATACCTCTGATCATATCCAGGAATATTGTAGCAATAAGGTACTAGAACTCAACTGCCACATCTAAACCAAAGTGTCTGTATTCCGGACACAGGACAATATTGTGCGATGTCATCAAGTGACCGATGAAATGGTTTCTTTTAAACAGTGGTCAAAATGGCTTTAAAAAGTACTGGTTCCATTTGGGAAAAAGCCATTTTAGCCATAGTTTAGATAGAAGGATGCATACATTTAAAAGCAAAACAGGAGATAGGTTTCTATATATATATCTAATATAATATATATATATATATATATATATATATATATATATATATATATTCAAAAGTGGAACCATAAATTGGTTAATAAAAAAAAGTAGTGGTGATATTGAGTGGTTGGTTAAAATGCAATGGTATTCCTGCCCAACTAGTACTGTCACAATCTGCCAGCTGTGTGTAAAACAAAATTGTCAGCAATCCTGGGACATTCTTGATAGCCTTTCGTTGCACAGTAATGCATTGCAGACACTTCTGACAGTGTGGGTGTTAATTCAAGTATTCTTACGCATTTCCACATCGTAGACCATTACAATAATTTATGTTTACTTTTTTTATATGTAGTCTTTTTATCAGCATATTGTATAAACTGTCACTTAATTATAAACACAAATCAGATTAAGATTAATAGGTCCTCTCCATGCCAATGTGTAAATTCAGGTGATGCCCTAAAATCAGTGCCACTGCCCAGCTGCTTATCCTGCCACTGGACAAATAAAGGCAGCAATAAGGCACCCTGCCCTGTCAAACACACCAGACCTAGAGGCCACCTGTGCTGAAGCAGGGATATCCTGAAAACCTGACCTGTTGGGGGGTCATGAGGAATGGAGTTGGCCAACTAATTCTTTATTATCATGACTTTAGATAGGACAATTAAGATGAGTGACACTTGCAACACAATAAAGTTAGTACATAGTCAATGTTTGGGGCCCAATAGGGGATTAATGTTATGGTATGTTTCACTGAGTGATTGCAGGGTGACTGGGGAAGTGTTTTGTAGAAAGAGGTACATAGCTAGATCAAAAGGCAAACATAAACCTCATTTCCTTAATACACAGTCACAGTGGCTGGCAAATCATTAAGCTGGTCTCTTACATCAAAGGGGTTAACCATGTGCCTAATATATTCTCATTCCCATCCTGGCCAATATCAGTCCAGGGTTTTATACCCAGCTCAATGCTAAAGCCAGGGAAACCATTCCCTACAACTTCCCCCCTGAGAGAATCATACAGAATAACCAAATATACCAGCAAGAAAAAACATATCATGCTATCAAGCGCTGAAACAGTGATTCAACCAAAATGCCACCGGTATTAATAGTGGCCAGAAATAAAGATACACTCAGATCAGCCTGGGTAATCATTCCCTATGAACAGAAGAACTGCAGCAATAATAATAATAATAATAATAATAATAATAATAATAATAATGTGCAGCAATGTGTAGGTGAGCAGCAGCAAGAATAATGTGCAGCAATGTGTAGGTGAGCAGCAGCAAAGGCACATGCTATTCACATAACACAAGCCTGTCACACACACACATATATATATATATAGGCAGGGGACATATACACATACACCTGCTCACAATACTGAGGGAATATAAAGTGATGCTCACAGATAGGAGACTCACCCGGGTGTAAAGTTCAAAGACAGACATGTCCTGTGCGGGAGATCACACGGCAGAGGCGGAAGGGATCCAGTGAGGTGATCGGATTGATCCCATTCAGAGGGGCTCAGTGATCGCACGGGAGGTGTCCGGGTCCCGGGGGTGAGGAGGAGGAGGGTCCCGGGGTGAGGAGGAGGGGTCGCCGGGTCCCTTGTGCTGCCAGGAGACCTGCACTTCGCACAGCCTCCCTTATTATCCCTGTGACTCGGGCTGAGTGTGTGTGAGTGTGTGTGTGTGTGCTGCTGCTCCTCCTCAGGCCACTCCCTGCTCAGGTATGGGAGGAGTGCAGGCTGACACACCGGCTCCTATACATAACAAGGCACATATACTATAGTGCTGCTTGAGAGGGGGATGCATCTAAGAGAAATCAGTAGGATATTTTGGGGTTGGTACATGTGGGGGGGCATTTTTCTTTTTTGCCCAACTTTTGCTTTGAGATACATACTGTAGCTATACACACACACACACACACACACACACACACACACACACACACACACACACACACACACACACACACACACACACACACTGTAGATACTTGAACACACTCATACTCGTACATAATATATATGTCTATACACTCACAAGAGCACATATACACATTTGCTGTTGGTACACCCTGGTATTCAGCACAGTCACGCTGCATATAAAGAGCTGGGGGGAGATTATCCTAAGCTGATCTGTAAAGTGCTAAACCCCCATACCAGATCCAAGTCACTTTAACTCTCTGTGCTTTATGTACATGTTAAACAAATATAGATTGGAAGCTCTTTGGTGCAGGAAGTCATTATGCTTTGCACCTGTATTGTGCTTCTATGAACAAACCCATATACTACTACTACTACTACTACTACTACGACTATTAATAATTATTACTACTACTAATAATAGCATATGTGAGGTTTTTCCAGAAATTGGTTATTCAATAGTTGAAACCAATGTCCATACATTGATCTTCTCTATTAACTTTCCTCTGTAGGCTCCAGGCTCCCTGCTGCTCTTCCTGTACCGGATTTATATACTTCATTTACTGTGTGTGCAGCACAGAACTGATGCTGCAAACAGGACACCTGCTGGCTGTATGAGATCCTTCTGCTCTGCCCTACATGTAAAACTGCAGTCCCATTTAGCCAGCAGGAGAGACCAAGGCACACACGGTCTACTGTGAAAAACACAATGTTTCTCTTTGCCATGTGAAAGCTGAAGTTGTGTATCTTGCAACTTATTGTCCCCAAACACAGACACTATGGCCAACGATGGCAAAGTGATCGGCCAAACTATAGAGAATGGAGATTTCACGAAACAGCCTTATTATAAAATATAAGGCTTGTATAAAGCTCGCCAGTGCATTTGGTTACCAGTGAAAACTTTCATTTACAATTATTAGATCATTTTTATTTTATTTCAAAAGGTGCCAGTCACATAGATGTTTACCTCAATAAACATATTTTTGCCGTTAGTTCGGTTGGGCCCCACTGGGGCTGTCCTCTTGTATTGTATTGTATGTCTTTATTTATATACACAATTTTTCTTTATTTATATAGCGCCAAAAGTGTACTCAGCCCTTCACAAAGAATACAGTACAGGGAATTATAATTATACAATAAGCGCAGCAAAATCACACAATAGGAAAGGACATCCCTGCCCTGAAGAGCTTACAATCTAAGTGGTATGATAGGAGACTTACAGAGACAAAGGGATAAGCTGCACACCAAATTTGAAACATGAAATACATACAGTTTACCGGTGCTGCTGGTTCAAGGAGAACCTGTCAAAAATATTGCCAAGGCAATACTCAGGAAAAAGGGAATCCAACGCTGCACGGATTTTGTATCAAAATAATTTATTGCGCCACACTAAATAGCGCAATAAATAGTGGCGCAATAAATTAGTTTGATACAAAATCCGTAGAGTGTTGGATTCCATTTTTCCTGAGACTTACAGAGACAGCAGGTGAGGGAATAAGTGCTGTAGATGGCAGTGCTTGGGCACAATGGGTGGTAGGAGTGACTGTGGGTGTGGGACAAAGGTAAGTGCAGGCTGTTGAATGCTTGATTTGATTTGTGGGGCGAGTTTTAAGGTTGGTCAGGATTAAATCAGAAGGTTAACACTATTTGCATGGGAGGAGATGGCAGGGAGGCCTGGGTGAGAGTAGGTGTATTTATGTCTGGGTTCAGGCTTAGGGGAGGTCCCTAGCAGCAGGAAGGAGTAGCTAGAGGGTGTGAATAGAGGATTTGTGGGGGTGCTTTTTATTGAGGGGTAAAGAAGTTGTTGGGAGAGAGGTGTATAAATGATAGTGCAGTGTATGGGCACAGACATAGGAGCAGGGGAGTGGGGAAGTTGGAGAGAACCGAAACGTTCACAAAGGAGTAAGGAAAAAAACCATAGAAGGGGCTCAGAAAGCAATAATCCAGATTCCAGAAAGAATGGTTTTAATCTTTTTGTTTTTTCACATTATCAGTACTGGGGTCTCCTATTGTATGACTCCCCACCCCCGCCTCCGCCTCTCCTATTTGGGAGATATTATCATTGTTTAATTGTAAAGTGCCAACATATTCTGTAGCGTGGTATAGAGTGACATCAATTACATAAACAGAATGCCACACAAATAAGGACAAACAAGCACAAACAGATACAGAGGGTAAATAGGGCCCTGCACGCAAGAGCTTACAATCTAGAGGGGATAAGGGGCAATGCTGAAACAAAAGGTAAAGTGGCTGCTAATTGTGGGAGGGAGTATGGTTCGACCACACAGCTGATCCCATGAAGGTTTTGGGGGTGTGGATATTATGGGGTGTTAAATAACATGGAGTTTGGTCCAGCTGCACAGCAGGTACCAATAGGGTTGGATGTTAGGGGTATGGCAGGTAAGCTTCCCTAAAAAGGGGACTTCTCAGAGTTTCTGGTTTTTGAATGTCTGAAAGCTGGGGGACAGTCTGGTGGTGCGTGGGAGGGAATCCCAGAGAGAGGGGCAGCCTGGGCGAAGTCTTGTAGGCGGGCGTGAGAGGAGGATGTCGTGGGCAGAACTGAAGTGGTGGTTAGGGATATATTCGGGGACGAGGACTGAGGTCAGGCTGGCTAGGAATTGGATAGTGAGGTGTTGCTGGGTAGGGACTGGTTTGGTGAGGGCTGCATGAAGCGGAAAGGTATTTGGGCAGGAAAAATGATAAATAAGGGAGTTGTGAGGGAGGTAAAGCTGTCTTACCTGATGCTGAGGTAGTCATCCAGTAACGACACCCTCCCTTCCCCATCATATGATTTCAATATATATATTTTTAATTGTTGATGCACTATATATATTTAATAGAAAGGTGTTGTTTAATTGTTGCAGCACAGCGGGAGTTTTTGGTAACATTGGATCTATTTTGTGTTAATATATGATGTTTCTGATTGTTAGGTTGTATTTTATTGTTCGTGCACCTGGCTTGGAGGCTGGAGCTGTGTTATTGGAGGGTAGGTTGATGTTATATGTTAAATATAATATTAATAAATTGTGCTGTGGCTTTCCCACCACCAACAAAAGCTGTTTGGCCTCTTTAATACCCTATATCAGTGGTGCTCAGTTGCAGTCCTCAAGACCCCCCAACATGTCAGGTTTTAAGGATATCCCTGCTTCAGCAAAGGTGGCTCAATCAGTGGCTCAGTTTGCCATTCTGAATGCCTCTTTTTTTTGTTCTTTATGATAGAAATCTGCCACTGATTCTGTCACTACTGTATATTAGAGGGGCGACACAGTGGATTTTGGGGATCACCGTGTCACGGTTTTATTGGGGCGGCTCTACAGTTGTGCATATGTCTTCAAAATTGGTTTGCTTATTTTTATGCCGTTTTCTCTTAAATTTCACATTGCCAGAACTTCACTAACTGCCAGAAATTGCTATATGTAAAAGGCCACGTTACCTTGCACATTCACTTTTAATGCTTACCAAATTTTGTTTTACGGAGCTTGCTGCTATCACAATTTTTTATGTGGCAAAAGCACTTGCCAAATTTCACTTGATTAAGCAAAAGATTTGCACATCTTTAGTCTTTGTACTTGGTGTCTAAGACAATGGCACGACACTAACACAAATGTAATTAACAAATGAAAAACACCGAACAAATCTTATCTCCCATGAAGCCTCTCTATCCCACGGGTGTGCAATGGGTTATGGATAAAGTAGAGAAATCTTTTCTCAGCGAGTCTCCCTTATCAGAAGTCACAGGTTGGTAAGTATGAGACCTACATTGTCCTCACCAGCTTGACTTCCACCTTCTCGTGTTTAGTAGGATGCTTCTTGCGTTCTCTGACACCCAAGTTACTGGATATAAAAGGATATCACACTATTATTTTTCATTATTATTTTTTTTTTAATTACCCCTTATTAACATCTTTTATTTTATATGACTTGGATAATTAGAGAATAAAGCCATTTTGTTCCCCCTGAAGAACAAAGGGGCCACGTTTTGGATGATATCCCCGTGAAATGCTATTTAATACAAAAGTAAAAGTCACTCTACAACGTAATAAAAGAATGATTGAAAGGTGACATCAACCAAAAATGGGATTCTAAAAAGACTGTAGAGAGACTTTGCCCCAACGGGCAAACTTTAGCTCCAACTAAGAATACGGGGAAACTAAATCTTGTTCGTTTGTGAACAAAAGAGAGGGAGAGGCACAGGCCTGTGTAATTTAAAACTGGTCTAGCCATCGAATGCAATAATGCAGTCATTGTATTGTTAGCTCTGCTGCCTGGTGAGAGATGCCCGAAAATCAGGAAAGGAGACTACCACAAACCCTGAGAATTTAGTGTATTTAGAAGTGCCAGAGTAAGCAGAGGAGGCAGCAGAACACAGACAGGGAAGAATCCTCGGCACAAAGCATGTCTTACAGCAGTTCAAGGGAATTGTGAGGGGTGTCCTTTTTTTTGTTGCTGAAAGTGAAGTAGATCTTTAACAATAGACAACAATAGGCCTGTTGGGGGCCCTTGAGGACTGGAATTGAGCCCCCCAATCTGTAAGAATATCTCCCACCACACGTGGTGGAGGTTGTGTAAAGAAATTCAAAAGTGCTTGGCATAGACAGGAGGAATCCTCAATATGAGGCCAGGTCCCCGCTGGCTACTGCAGCGCCCGCTGTGGCGGACGCTGCAGGGACAAGAGCCGCCTCACAAAGGGGCTGGGCCCGCTGCGAGGGGGCGCTGCGCCAACAGTTTCTCCTGCTCTCAAGAGAATTGAGATCAGGACTCGCGACGGAGCGCTAGGCCACACCCCCCCGGCCGTTCAGCCAATGAGGGCAAACCTGCCGGGTGACGTCACGGCCACGCCCCTGTCACGCCCGTCCTGCCTTTCCACCTGCAGCTCAATGCAGACCGGGGGACTTGGCTGCACGCGCCGCCAGCCTAAGAAGCCAGGTGGCACATGGGGTCTGCAGCGTCACAGCAAGAAGGAGAGTAGGAAAGTCTGCCTCAGTTCCTATTTTTTATGCTTATATTTAATCAACCGATAAAGCAGTCAGCTCAGTCGTTTTTGTCTTGTTAAGGCCCCGATCAGACAGGCTGCTACGCGACGTGCGCGCGCGCTTACGTGCGTGCGTGCACACGTTCGCAGCTCTTTGTATGTTTGACAATGGGAGTTGTCAAACAAGAAATTAATCCTGGCGAACGAAGTACAGCGTTGTCACTGCTGCACTTGAAGGAGACAACTCAAGTTGTCATTTCAAGCGGCAGCTGCGTCACGTGTATTTCGCCAGCCAATTACATTACACACACCCTTTGTTTCTTTTTTTTTTATTACATGGATGACGGAAGTCCTGCCTCCAAGTTGCGTCATTCAATCTATAGTATACAAACGGGTGAATCATCTGATTAACCCTCCAGGCGCTCAGAATATAGCAAAGTCCTGCTGGTGAAAGATAAGATAAATCTTCTAGACCCAGGCCAAACACAACCTTAGTATAGTGAGATGACGCGTGTAATCATTCCCCCCAGCCGGCTCGCCGTGAGCACTATGAGGTTGGGACATGGGAAACTCACGTGTAAATCCTTGTAGTAGGTTGTAGAGCCTGTGCGGGTCTTCCCAGTATGGTGTGTCTGCTTCTCCCGGCCGAAGTCAGGGTGTCTCCGCTCGTGTTCTTGCCTCTTCACCGCCAACCCGATACCCGCGGACGCGGAGGGTGGTCACCTGACCGGCGGCTTGGATAGTACTTCCTGATGACGTCACGGTAGACTCGGTGCAGGAAACCGCAAGCCAGCAGGAACTCAGCGTGCAGACGCTTGATGCAGCAATATGAATGAACTTCTCCAAGAGAGAAAGATGCGTCGCACAGCACAAAAGTAGATGAAGGCTGATGTGGGTTAAAAAATAAGCTTTATTGCACAAGGTGGAGAAGTTCTTTCATATTGCGTCATTCAATCTGCTGGAGATGAGCACACAGAGGCGGACGCGCGGTACTGTAGTACCCTATCTGAGCTCAGCCTAAGAAGGCAATTCCAACACATGTGTTGGAATTTTTTTTTTTTGACTTTTTTTTTGTAAACGTTTTTTTTTTCTCCAAATAGGTACGTCGACCCATGAAATGGATATCTATCATGTTTCTTCCGCTCCGTGGCAGAGGGCCAAGCACAAGAGGTGGGGGGGGGGGGGGGGGCACTGACACTGTGGAAGAGGAGCTATAGGGAATGAAATCCATCCACTGCAAGATTCAACTTTATCATGCTATCAAGCTCACTTTACTTAACTAAGCTAAAATGACTTCATAATACGTTTAAAGTAGGTATTTCATTCAAACTAAAAGTCAGCATTGATATTACATGTAAGCAATAAAACAAATTACCGAACTAAACCGTAAAGCACCCTGTACATCATTAGTTTGATGTTACTTTAGCTGATTGTTAATGCACAGTAGGGGCCTTGCTTTAAACATGTAATCTCCCTGAGAGCTAAAGTGAAACAGGAGTAATGATAAATTCAATCTAATGGGATCCGATAAATGATTCCCTTGTATAATGTGATACGTTTTGGTAACTGATGTTGTTTATTACACATCAGACAGCTATGATCATGTTAAAGTATAGTTGTAATGTTAAATAGTGCCAAATACAACCCAAATCTTTGGATGCATTTTCCTTCTTTTTTTTTTTGCGGTTTCTGTGATCTTTCGGTGTATTGAGCAGAAATTGCGCTTCCCTTCCACAGAAACCATGCAGAAGTGTACAATTGTGAAGTGATTGAAAGATGTGCTAAGGCTGTGATGGCGGCTTCTTGAGTCCTCTATTGAACAACAAATTTCTGCTAATACCAATACATAGCTGAGTATCTGCAGAGCTTTTGGTTAAATGGTAAAGGACATTTACCAACTGACTCCAAGTCAACAATGCGATGCAGGGTAGTCAGTTTTGTGGTTATTAGCTAAGAGACAGAACACTGCAAGGCTACTAACGCTGTGTGTAGGAATCAAGGAGTGAGAAGGACTGAGATAGCTGAGAAATCCCTTATCCATGACACATGGATGCTGTTTTCTGCTGCTCAGGGTACACTCCCCCCCCCCCCCCCCCCGCGGGCCCCCCCGATTTTACTTGAAACCCTTTCAGTGTCTGAATTGCATCACCATTTTTTCTCCTATGACTAAACGTCAAACTCTCTTTTGTAAATTAATCTTATGTTTGCATTAGTGTATTTATATTGTCGACTTGTTTGAGCGCAATATGGCAGAAGTGGAAGTTGGAATTGGACCTTCCGTTGAATGCCTGATCTCCATACTAAGAATGCTTTGCCACTTTCAAAAGAATTATAAGTGCTCAATAGTGTGATGCAAACATTTGTTTTTTGCCCCAACTGAAATATTAATCTTATTAAAACGTTATAAAGAATCATTAGCCCACGCCTTTATTCCATATGCTAAAAATGTACATACAAGTTTATTAGGCTACATAGAAATCAGTTTTCCTAAATCCCTGAAACATATACACAGCTTATTTGCAAGATGCTAGCAGTATAGTTAAAGCAGCAGAACAGATACTCCTGACGAAGCCAATCTATTGGAGAAACGCGTTGGGTGGGAGTTCCAGACCTCAGAGCATTCACAGATGCGTTGTACAGCCTCAGAGGAAACCCGCGTAGCTTCATGACATCACGTAGCGTCCCGTTGTCATGGCAACACAGCGTTATTTGATGCCGGACAGCCATGTTCACTGCAGTTGGAGGGGGAGTTGCAGCAGGATGCCGGGAGACGCCACCGCACCAAGTAAGGGAATTATTATTTTTTAAATTTTCTCCGGGTTGGTCTTCATTAGAAGATGGCAACACTGGAAACTGTGTCTAACCTAATGGCGGCTTTAAATATCTCGCAGGCCAATAGGAAACCGTGACTTCATCTGTTGCAGCTTCTTATTGGCCAGCGTGACGGGACATTTTAAACTTCACAGGGATATTGGCGGCACCTATGGCCTGTACTGCCATCTTAAAATACAAAATAAAGCAATTTGCATCTGTAGCCCTGGTAAGAAATGGGGCTATAGTTCTATCCTCCCCCTGTGTGTCAACTCTGCTAAGGGCAGATTGCCAGGAGTTGACATGGGTTTCCCCCGCTTATGACACTGGGTTGTGTGAGTGAAGGTAGGTCACGTGACCCTGTGTCCAATCAAGAGACGCAGGGGCGGTGCCTACTGGAGGTTACATAAAGCAGTGTCACTTCCTATTTAGTGCAAGTGTGAAGTATTAGAGTGTGAGATAGTGTTAGGAAGCAGAGGAGTGATCACCTCATGAGTAGAGCTGATCTAGCTATAGTTAGTGAGGTGGACTAAATACCTCTCATCCTGCGTAGGGGGTGAGGGAAGAGCTGGCCCCACTCTGGATGCCTTTGTTCCAGAGTGGTGGCAGGGAGGAACATCACAAGGGAGAACAGTTAGTGGACTGTGCATCACTGTACCTGTCTGCTGCTGCTGCTGCGCAGAGAATAAAGAGACTGCTGCTTTTAAAGATAATCCTTGTGTGGGACTGGAATCTCTCATCCCTGTGGGGAAACTCTGTGGTAAGGATTCCACCCCGCATTCCTGGGGCTTACTATAGATGGAGGCGCTGCACCATTGAACCAGAACAAAGGCATTCACCCCAGTAACCTGTTCCTGTTATCCCCCATGTCATCGCGGGAGACTCAGGCCCTCCTGTTGCACCACACAGAGACACCTAGCCAGACCCCAGAACCCCTTAGGGGACCCTATCTGCGATTGGGAGGGGGGAGATGGGCTAGACATCTATTTGTCTTGACCTGAAAACCTGCCATGTGAACATCTGGTCCTGAGTTTTCTTATCGTTCTACATACTCTGCGTACTTTCCTGTAAAATTACTTTATTCCTGTTTGCTTGACTCCAGGAAATACTCACTTTTCATTGATTGAAAGAACCTTTGCTTACCATTTTTAAGTAAAGGAGACAATTTCCTGGTTGTTTTAAGAAAGACCACCTGTATACAATTTAAGCATGAAGATCCAAGTATTTAATTATAGGAAAATATTCATGTTTCTGCTCTGATAAAATGTAGTTCAGTAAAATAATCAGATTGATACCAGTTGTTTTTTGTGTGTGCAGATGTGCGAGCTGTGAACTTCACACAAACTGTGCTGTTGATAATGGGAAAGAATGGCATTATTTGGAAAATGGCAAATATGCAGACATTTCGCGTTCAACACAAAATATTAAGAAAACATCATACCTACAAAGCTAATGGAAAGGCATCTTCTCATATAGAAATCTACTACCAGCAAGGTCTCGCACTGCATTGATAACTGGCCTAGCCTTTCAGGGGGTTAGTAATAGGAGTGTATGGTAACAGATATGTTCTATTGTGTAAGCCAGTCTTTGGGACTGGAAATGCGCGTTCTTCTCAAGGGGTGCACGTTCTTCTGGTCTATGTATGATCTGGAGAGGATCTCCTGCATCTTTTGCTGGTACGCTCTCTCGGCCAGGAGGCCGGCTTCATACTCTCGCTGGGCC
The DNA here is from genome assembly GCA_036426205.1 of Ascaphus truei. Classification (NCBI taxonomy): domain Eukaryota; kingdom Metazoa; phylum Chordata; class Amphibia; order Anura; family Ascaphidae; genus Ascaphus; species Ascaphus truei. The sequence continues at coordinate 42,784 of WSYH01000325.1, forward strand.
TCTTCTCTCTCGACTTCCTGCTCATGCTGCTGATTCGCGACCTGAGATAGAAGCTGCTGCTGATATTGCTGGGCTATTTTCCTTTGCCTGATGGGACACAGAGAAATGTAGATCTTGATGTTATCAGTATATTAGAGAACTTCGACTGTCCCAAATATAAATCCTTCATGATGCTAGAAAGGTGAGAACTAGAAGGTGCTACTGGAAGGTTGTTGCAGAGGTTAAACTACAACAACTTTAGTAGAAACACAAATCCTCAATAGGCGATCTCTACGAACACTATTCGGGCTCTGTCCCGGCCCCTCTCTCCCAGCCATCCCCCCCGTCTCCCCCCCCCGCCTTCCCCCCCCCCCGCCCCCCCCCCCCCCCTCGTGCTCTCTCTCCCGCCCCTTCCCTCTCTCCCCTCTTCTCCCCCCTCTCTCTCCCTTCTCCCCCCTCTCTCTCCCTTCTTCTCCCCCCCCTCTTTCTCTTCCCGTTCATTCCCCTCTTGTCTCTCCCCTTCCGCTTTTGCTCTCCTCACAACGCAAGAAATTTGGACCCGGTAGCGAGTGGGTATGCCGCAGGGTAGCGAAGGAGAAAGTTGCCGCGCAGTTGGATCGGCGCACGTAGTTCACGTGACCGCGCCGCCGCATGGAGAATGCCGACACGTCCGGAGTGCGTGCCTACTCAGGAGACCATTGATCCAGCTGCATGTTGCGGACGCAAGCTCTACGCAGAGCGAGTGTGCGCGTACTCAGGCACCACGCGGGGGTTGCTGGGAGCCAACGCGTCAGCACGGAGTCTGGAAATGGAAACCAGGAACAAGTACAGGAACATGGGCATAGAGTCCAGAGCACAAGGTAACATCCAGAGAAGGATTGCTTCTTGGAGACGTCCAGACTTCTAAGGCATTATAACAAAAACAGCAAGGTGCAGCGAAACTAAATAAACATAAGGTTCTTAGTCTAATCCATTGGCCAGGATTATAAGCCTGCCTACCACGTCAAGGTGAACCCTACTTAGCAGTACCTACACTACCCGACGGTAAACTAACCTCAGTAGTATAAGAGTGACTGTCCCAGTCTTCCGGAATCCACAGGAGATATTAAAGTCCCAAGGAGGTCCAGGCAGGTATGCAATGAGTACTAGCAGGCACCAGGGCTGGTAGCAAAAGACTAATAGCAGAGAGAAAGTCAAAGAGAGCTTACTTCCTGTCAGGAGAAAAAGGGCAGGGTTTGCCAGAAAGCAAGATGGCGTTGCTTGCTTCAGAATCCTAAAACAGGTCTTGACTCGCAGCTAGAGGGCGCGATCAGAAGTAAACAGGTAAGGAAGGGACACGCCGCAGGGGGCTGTTCCACGCATCGTTACACCCCCCTCACTTTCTCTCTCCCTTCTCCCCCTCTCTCTCCTTCTCCCCCTCTCTCTCCCCCTCTCTCTTTCTCTCTCCCTTCTCCCCCCACCACACCACACCACTCCGTTTGCCCCCCCCTCTGTTCCTTTGCCCCCCCCTCTCAGTCCGTATGCCCCCCCTCTCAGTTCGTTTGCCCCCCCCTCTCAGTTCGTTTGCCCCCCACCCCCGCATAGCGAGCTCAGCGCCAGCAGGGACTCAGCCTAATGCAGTAACTTCCCTTTATTTGAAGTGCACAACATTTCATGTCATCTGATGAAAGGTCCATATGGCAGTAAAGTCATTAAGAATACTGGGAGTACATCGTTACTTTGTATGTTCTATTGAAGATTTCTGTTTTTACTTCAGTTCCTGTCTATTTGTGTTGGCCACACACACAGACTTAGGCTAAGGTCCCGTTGCACGCGTCCGCACGGCTGGCTTGCTTGCCGGCGGCACGTGCAACTCGCTGTACCGCGATCTGCGGTCTACAGGAAACTTCAGTAATAGCGGGGCTTGGCCAACAGCGTCGGGGGGGGGTGGTCGGCCATGACGTAGGCGCGCGCCATGACGTGGGGGCCGGAGCGGGAGGGGCGGAGTGGGAGGATTGACAGGGAGGGGGGGGCTGGCTGAGCAGGAGACCGCTACTCTTCCCCCCCCTCCCTCCACGGGCTGCCACGGCTGCAGGTAAGAAAAAAAACACACACCGCAGGCACTCATACATACATACATACACACAACAACACACAACACACACAACGCAGGCACTCACGCACTCATACACACACACACACACACAGACAGAGACAGGCACGCACGCACTCAGGCACACACAGAGGCAGGCACACACGCACTCAGGCACACACAGAGGCAGGCACACACGCACTCAGATACACAGACAGGCACGCACGCACTCAGGCACACACATACACACACAGACAGGCACGCACGCACTCAGACACAACAGAGAACAGGCCATTACGCTGCACAGACAGGCACGCACGCACTCAGACACACACAGAGACAGGCACTCACGCTGCTTTCACTCCACACTCCTCCCCGCTCCCCGAAGCCTCTCCTCCTCCCGCAGCCTCCCCTCCCCATTGGCTCACAGCCACACCACGTGACGCGTCGAAGCTAGGAAACACCATTCTCTGGTGTCTCCTAGCGGCTGACGCGCCACAGCGTGTAGTCAGCTGTGCAGCCAGTGGGGACCGGGACCGGCTCGCAAGGATTCCCCTGCTGGTGGGGAACTCGCTACATTGCCGCCCGCGCCAACGAGCGCAGCGGGTCCCAGGCCTAATCCTCAGTGAAGCTTTGTCCCCAATGTTTTTCTGTGTAAGAGGTTAAACTACAGCACAAGCACACTGCACTAGTTTGGGGGGCACACCATATGTTTTTTGAATTCTTCCTTTTCACCTCCACCAGGGTTGATGCTTTAAAGACCTGCACTATCAGACATGTATGTATGTATGTACACACACAGTATATATCAGTGGTTTTCAACTTTTTTTTTGGTTAAGGAACCAAAATTAGATGGTGAAATTCTGGGGAACCCCAACCCAGCCACCATCTCTTGCCCCCCCCATCTCCCCCACCACCCTGTCTCTCGTGTCGCTCCCCTCTCACACTTCCTCTCCCCCTCACACTCTCTCCCCCACTCACTTACTCTTAAACACACGCAATCCCCTCACTTAGACACACACCCCTCTCACTTACTTACACACACACACACACACAGCCACCGACAGGGGGGGATCTACCGGGGTTGGCGTCCCAGGCCCCGTGAGTCAGGGGCGCCAAGAGGGGGGGAACAAAAGATGATGGCTGCCGGTCGGCTTCCTGTCCCAGCCTGTCACGTCAGCGCGCCTCAGCTTCCGGTGCGCGCTGACTGGAAGCTCGGCGTGGGACACACAGTGAGGAGGCCTGCATCTGATGGCCGGTCGCGGCCGGGCCCTGACTCTCCGCTGGACCCCGCAGACACTGGTCCTGACCATCCCCAAGGTATGTCTCCTTTTTTTAATATGTATTGTGGGGGGAGTGGGGTCTTTTTATATGTATTGGGAAGGAGTGGGGGCATTTATATGCCTTGGGCCTTTTTTGTATATGCGTTGTTTTTTTTTTATATATGTTTTTTTTTATATGTATTGTTTTTTTATATAAATTGGCGGTCTTTTTATATGTATTGGGGAGGTGGTTTTTTTTGTATGTATTTGGGGGGTTTGTATATATTTGGGGAGGTGGGGAGTTGTATATATTTGGGGGTTGCAGATTTTTTGCATGTATTTGGGGTGGGAAGTTTTTTGCAGTGGGGGTGGTTTGTTTGGTATATATTTTGTGGGGGGAATTATGTGAGGGGGGGGGGAGGTAATTGCTCGCGATGTGTGTAATTGAGGAAGGGGAGAGAGAGACGGGGAAAGAGGAGAGAGGGATGTGACGGAGGGAGAAAGAGGGAGTAGGGAGAGAAATACATTGAGTGCGGTGAGAAGTGAGAGGGATAGTGGGGTATAGATGGAGGGGGACGAGTGGAGTAGTCGAGACGGAGGGGAGAGAAATACACGGGAAAAGGGAGGGAAATAGAGGGGGCTCGCGAGGTGTAAAATGGGGGCTCGCATCACTGCCATTTAAGTAAAAATCCTGGTAGGTGTGCTATGGGTGGGGCCTGCTCCTTGCATTTGTCCGGGGCCCCAAGATTTCGGTTGGCGGCCCTGCAAACACACACACACACTCTTCCCCTTCTCACTTACACACACACACTCCTCCCTCCTCTATCACACACACACACACTAAGCAGCACACTCTACCTGATCCTTGCTCTTCCTCCTGTCAGCCGGAAGTTGACACGACTTCCGACACCGGCAGGAGCAGGGAGAGGAAGGAATCAGTGACCGGGCGGCTGCTGCTACACTCAGGAGCCGCCAGTTCACGGCTAGGTGTGGTGCTGCCGCGCCTGGGACAGCTAGGAGAGCTGTACCAGGTCTCCCTCCCTTTTACACCACTATTTTCCAAAATAAGATGCCAGAGGATTTCACAAAATAATAATTGTTTCATGGGGCGGGGAAACAAAACAAAGTTGTACAGTTACATACATAGTTACACAGTATAGGAGATTGGAAAAAAACATGTCTGTTGAGTTCAACCCCTTTGGTAAATGTAACCCTTTCAGTGCCAGAGCGTTGTGCCACCTCCATGGCTGCAAACCCTTCCAGATCACGGGACCGCTCTTTGGGGCGTTCACCCTGCGGTCGAGACGGATGTTAGGGGGTGCGTGGTGAGCCCCCCCCCCCCCCCTTCAGTGTGGTACACGATCGGAGCCCGATTGGGAGAAAAGTTATGAATATATACAGAGGCAAATCTTTTCTTTAATATCTTTGCCTTCTCCTTATCACAAACTATGTACTTGTCTGTCTCACACTAAAAGGGTAACTAGTCAATATAAACCCACACACACATTTGTATAAAGTCAGTGGCTCTGGTGCTTTAACATGTTACATTACCTTTCAGCTCTATCCATTTCTAGTTGTTTGTGTTCTTCAATAGCCTTTTGCAGCAGCTCCCGATCACGGGCCAGTTCTCCCTGTTTTATTGCATTTCTTTGCACTATAAAAACGAAAGAAAATAATTTATCAGACAAAAAGGAGTCAGTGTTTCCTAAAACATCCACATATCTTTACAACATCTTTTCTGTTGTCATTATTACAACAAGACCTGTGTTATTGTATCACGACTTTGCCACAGACACGAAGAAATGAATAGCCTTTATACAGGCATACCCCGCATTAACGTACGCAGTGGGACCGGAGCATGTATGTAAAGCGAAAATGTACTTAAAGTGAAGCACTGCCTTTTTTTCCACTTATCGATGCATGTACTGTACGGCAATCGTCATATACGTGCATAACTGATGTAAATAACGCATTTGTAACAGGCTCTATAATCTCCACGCTTGCGCATAGCTTCGGTACAGGTAGGAAGCCGGTATTGCTGTTCAGGACGTGCTGACAGGCGCATGTGTGAGCTGCCATTTGCCTATTGGGCGATATGTCCTTACTCGCGAGTGTACTTAAAGTGAGTGTCCTTAAACCGGGGTATACCTGTATTGCACTTTTTAATCATCTCTATTCTAAGCATAAGACACCTTACGGCACATTCACTCGAACACAACTTAAATGGGCTGTATCGTGAGGGGGCCTTATAGCAGAGCACCACTCACATCTTATGAACATTCAATATGGGATTGGTATGTTAAATCACAATTCCCTGTGTTCTGTTGTGCACTTTTAAACAAGGCATGTTTGCAATCTGGTGAAAAAATAAGTGTAAATAGCGCTAGTGCAAACAATAATAAATTAGACCTGTGATACTTAGTGGATAAGGTAGTCCTTAAGCAGCCTGAAAGGTTGATCTGGTATCTCCCAACCAGATATGCAGTCTGTGTGTATGACAACCTCCTATGGCGCGTGAGGAAAGAATGGCACTGCTGATTCTTGTGCAACAGTTCTTTCTTTTTGTGCTGGAAAACCTCAGAAAAGAAAGACAAAGAAGGCAAAAAACCTGCAATAGTGTGTTACCCAGGGATATGCTATGGTTTACAAATTGAGAGCATTTATTAAAATTAAACAATTATATACATAATTATAACATGGAATATGAATCAATTAATAGATCAATCGAATAAGAATGAAAAACTTCCAAGCACTGAAGCTGTAGAAGGTGTGCTGCTCCGCCGTAGGTAAAATTGAAATCCAACTCACCGGACATGAGTAGGACATGTGCAAAGTTAGGGTCTTTTCCTCCAGAAGACACCGCTCGCTGTGGGGTGCGTCCGTCTGTTGATGCGGGGGGGGGACTGGCTTCAATGCTCGTGTCTGACGAAGAGACCCAAGAATAGGAGTTTTGAAACGCGTTGGACAGGTTTTTGGCCACTCAGGGACACCGTAGCTCCAAATCCATGCGGTGATGTCATCGGAGGAGACGATCGAGTGAACTCTGGCGGCAAATAATCCCGAGTACACGAGCATTGAAGCCAGTCCCACCCCCGCATCAACAGACGGAAGCACCCACAGCGAGCGGTGTCTTCTGGAGGAAAAAGACCTAACCTTTGCACATGTCCTACTCATATCGGTGAGGTAGGATTTCAATTTTACCTACGGCGGAGCAGCACACCTTCCTACAGCTTCAGTGCTTGGAAGTTTTATCATTCTTATTCGATTGATCTATTATTTGATTCATATCCATGTTATAATTATGTTATAATTGTTTAATTTAATAAATGCTCTCAATTTGTAAACATAGCATATCCCTGGGTAACACACTATTGCAGTGTTTTTTGCCTTTCTTTGTCTTTCTTTTCTGAGGTTTTTCCAGCACAAAGAAAAGAAACTGTTGCACAGAATCAGCTGTCATGGTCTTTTCCTCCGCGCATAGGGAGGTTGTCATCCACACATGTTTGCAATCTGAATGGACAAACACCAAGCTGGCTTGCTGCACTTATTTAGTAAGCAGTGCTATACTGTACTATAAGACATCAAATGGTCCATTCAAGTAAACGGGCCATAAGCGGTCTTCCAATGCTGGAAGGTGTCTTATAACACAGCATAGTAAGTGTGGCCCATAGTATCTCTAACCTGGTAGTAGAATAGCATGATAAATTGCGACATGTATCGGATTAAAATACCACCTGGGGTGTTGTATAGTAACATATGTACACAGGCATGCCCTGATGTTCCAAACTGTTTCCAGAAAATAACACACAGCAATAGGTGCAGTGGTTCCCGACTCCAGTCCTCAAGAAACCCCAACAGGTCAGGTTTTCTGGATATCCCTGCTTCAGCGCAGGTGGCTGAGTATTTGAAGCAGGGATATCCTGAAAACCTGACCTGTTGGTGGCCCTTGAGGGCTGGAGTTGGCCACCCCTGGTTTACGTCATTGAAAATGTGCATGTCAGAGGAGGGAGACCCAACAATTTGTCCCAAATGTATGTCACACACGTGTTCACTTCTTCACACATGTTCTGACATTCCCTGGTGCACTTGCATATCATAAGACATTGAAACAGAAACCACGTTTGCTTTCCTGATTGCCTTGTAGAGTAGTATTGGAACAACCTGATACTGTGTATGGTGCCAAGAAAAGCCTAAATAATTAGCAAACATTGATGCATTTTAATGGACTAGCACAAAGAAAAAATCATCAGATTATGAAGCTTGTGCGTTTGAATTTGAGGCCTCAAAATGGCCATTGTACAGTCCGAGAAATGACGTGAGGTCGTCAAAGCACGTGTGCCATTCAAGGTATATGATTACCTGATAAAGAGCCTGACTATTAAAGAATACAAATATATACATTGAGTTGGTATGTGTTGCTGCGTGAATCATACAGTGTATGTGGCCCTGAATGCGTTTTCAAAGCTGCATGTTTAGTAATAATATCCGCAGTACACTGCTTGCTCCTTTAGCAGCATTAGAATGAAACAGATGTAGGTTTGCTACTGTTTGTTGTGATATTGTACTTCTGCGTTCATGACGGCCAGCAGACTCTCCCTTACACTTGTCTTGTATCTGAAGTCGGCGTGTGTCCATTACATCCTTCATCAGGCGGTTTCTGGCCTCTTTCTCCAGTCTCAATTGCTCTGCTTGCTTGGCCCAGGTTCTCTCCAGGTCTGCCTCTATCAGCTTGTCCATTTCATGCTCCTGACGCTTCCCTTCTTCCAGCTGCTGAGCCAGGTATTCCCGATACACCTGCTGCTCCTTCTGCAGCTCCAGCTAGAATACAAACCACGATTCGTCATAGTGAGCAGCTCAGATGGATGCTGCTCGATACCTTTATATATATATATATGCTACTATGTCAGGAGTGGCCAACTGCAGTCCTCAAGGGCCACCAACAGGTCAGGTTTTAAGGACATCCCAGCTTCAGCAAAGGTGGCTCAATCAGTGGCTCGGTCTTTGACTGAGCCACCTGTGCTGAAGCAGGGATATCCTTAAAACCTGACCTGTCGGTGGTCCTTGAGGACTGGAGCTGGCCGCCCTGCACTATATGCAAGCAAATTTACTAATAATTTTCGCCACGTGGTACTTTATTTTTTTTTAAACACAATATCGATAATTCAAACAACACCTCAAATAAAATGCTAATTTTACTCAAAATTATAGAATTTTATAGTGTCATGTGTACCAGACATTAAGGTTTAGGTGTGTCTCAGGGTCACCCACACACTACAAATACAGAGCTCTATCAATGCAAAAACCTATTACATTTGTTAATGCAATTTTATTGTCGTTTCCAATTGAAACATTACAAAAGTACAACTCTTCCTATAGGGAAAATCTGTGCCGAACAGTTATCTAGATCATGGGGTTCTCAAACTCTTCTTTATCGCGGACCACAGAGGCATTAAAAACCATTTGGAAAATCACCATAGTTATATTTAGCTCGGTACATCAAGATGCTGTATTTAGATGTACATGTACCATAGTATTTGACAATGGATTTGGATCTGCCTCAGATAGAAAAGACACAATCTTCAAAACCAAACTTCCTGAAATAAATGGAAATGTTGAAGGCTTCCGAGGACCACCTCATAGGTCGTTGCATACCACGCGTGTCCCGGGACGCAGTCTGAGAACAACTGATCTAGATTACTAGCTATGTGATGTTTCCAGTGTGCTGGCATTTCTAAATGAAATGGGTTACAGATGCCCACGGTGAATGATGGTTGTTTCAAGATATTAATGTTATGTTCAACCCTAGTCTAACCTATCCCTAAAGTACACTACATAACTTTAAGGGATACATACTGTGAACATGAATCCTTAGTATATTAAGCTGTCTACGTTTTCCCATTATTAATAGCATAATTTGCCTCCTGTGCTTTTCTTGTTCACTTGTATATTGACTCAGGAGTGCATTAATAACCAACGTATTCCAGGGCCAGCACGACAGACGTGCTGCAGCATTCAGACTTTCTCAATGGCAGCTCCAAGCTACATAGATTTTCAGTGAGGAAAATACACATTGATCTTTGCCAAGACACATGCAGGTGTATTCCTGTGTATTTCTTTTGTTAACAATAAAAGAATAGAAACACAACTTCGAAGTGAACTCTGTTAATGTGACAGTGTACAGCAAAACGAAATGTTTAGTTTAGTTCCCATCAGGATAAATGCCGCGATTCTCAAAGTAGTTCTGTGTGATCAGACAGAGAGCCCCGGTAATGTAAATAGGGATTTCCGGGTCAGATCGCACGGAACAGCAATCACGGAGCTTTGAAAATCTTGGCATATGTTTTGTGTATATTTTTTCCTATAAAGTAATGTTGTGACACATACAGAAGGCAAAATCTAACTTATTATTTATTGGGCCTATGTTAGGTATGAAGTGAAAATTGCCTGTACTTGAGAATGCTATTCACTGCATTCTACCTTATAAATATATGCCTTAAAGGTCCTATTCAGCAATCACTCTAGTTGTACAGTGTAGTAAGTACTGTTTTAGTAATAGCATTACTACTTATAGTGTTAATGCAATCATTAAATGCAATTAAAACTATAGTTAATAAGTAAAAGTGGTTCAACTTTCTTAATCGTTCACCCACATTGTAGCTACAATTATAGAATATCTCCAGTTTTTTTCTAATATAAACAATTGGGTTGTTAAATCAGTGCTAAATCAAAGTTATATTCTGATGAATTCCCCACTAAGGATTAATGTTCATTGCTGGAGAGGCCTTTAATGCATTATATAGCATAGCTTTGCTTGTCCCTCCAGCACAGCCCGTGCTTCTTTGTACTAGTCTGGCAAAGTCCTCACCTTTCGCTGGCGTTTTTCCTCTGTGTCATCGTGAGAGTCCTGCAGAAGCTGCTCCATGATCTTCATGTCGAGTGCCAGCTCCTCCTGCTGATCCCGAGCGAGACGCTTCATCTTCAGGCGGATGGAATTGTCCAACATGCTCTTGGTTTCCAGCTGCTTCTGCCGCTTCTCCCTCAAAGCGCGTTCATCCTCCATCTTCATTAGCTGCCGCTGCTCCACCTGCAGCATGTGCATCATTTACATCATTAGATCTATCCAGCAAACTACGCCACGTGTTTACAAGGCACAACCATATAAGCTTTATTTGCTATACGAAAAGGGCTCAGATTCAGAAGGTTAAATCTACCTACTATGATTGTCACTCCCGAGAGTCCCACCTCGATTAACCAGGAAAGGCACAATAAGAAAAGCAAGCTGGGTGCACGGGCTAGTTGTAGAGAAATCATGACAAACGACATGATGTCGATGTCTCTGTCCATAAACGCACTTCATCAAGGTCCTGAGGCGTCACCCCAATGAAGGTACTTGATGGACTGAAACGTCGCCAGCATCTCACTTTTGTTATTTATATTTTTCAATGGATCAAAAATAAATAAATAAAATTATATATATATATATATATATATATATATATATATATATATATATATATATATATATATATATATACATACATACATACATACATACACACAGTGTGTGCAGAGATTTGCAGCATCTCATAGGGCTCTGTAGCAAATCCCACGGTTACAATACACACAGGCAAATCTATGTTTTTTCATCTGAACATTTCTGAATTTCCTTAATTTTCAATAGGTTTACATTTAAATATACAGAGGGATGAAGACACAACACAAGAATATCATGCAAAATGTGTAAAGAGAGAATCCCCAGTTACCAAATAAGTGACTTGGAATAAATGTAAGGGCATTCCAGTGATTAACAATGTTGCAAATGGGGGTAAGTAAGTGTATCTGGTCAGTGAGTATAACCAGAAGTATGTTCATGCTTATTAAATGCTTCCTTGAGAAAATGTGTTTTCAAACAAGATCTAGACCAGGGCTGGGCAACTCCAGTCCTTAAGGGCCACCAACAGGTCAGGTTTTCAGGATATCCCTGCTTCAGCGCAGGTGGCTCAGTCAAAGAATGCACTACCTATGCTGAAGCAGGGATATCCTGAAAACTTGACCTGTTGGTGGCCCTTGAGGACTGGAATTGCCCAGCCCTGATCTAGACAAAAAAAAGAGGATAACTATGTATGAAACAGGTTTCAAAATACCAGCATAATTTATGTAGGGATATGTAAAATGAGGTTTGGGGGATAAACTCTCCCATCAAGGCCTACATTAAAAAGTGTGATACCTAAAAACAATGACTTTATAATAACCCGGGTGCGTGGACAGTATGTACCGTCTGCCAATTCCTGAGAGAGGAGCCACGAAATGATAGGGTGAAAAAGGGTATAACTCTTACAGGCGCTGTAAGTTCTTTATTAATGTTATTACCAGCAACTGCGCTTCCTCTTCTTTCAATCTCTTCCCCTCCATTTTCTGAGCCTCTGTGGCAGCTCTCTGGAGTTGCAGTATATCAGACATTTCCCGATTGAGCTCCGCCTGCCGTTGAGTATCTCTCTCTTCACGTTCCTGCTTAGCCAGACGGTCCTTTTCCCACAGCTGGTCAAAGAGAGCCTCCTCTTCCTTGTGCTGCTTGTTCAGTTCTTCTTTTAGCTCGAGCTGCGCCCACCTCTCCGTGCAAACTTGGTTCTGATGAGCCCGCGTCTGCAAAGCACGTAGCTCCTCACACTGCGCCCTGAAAGGTATCGTAACACCCGTCAGATTGAAAGCAAACAAAATACGGACCACTCAATGGTCTCTGAAACTCAAGACTCATATACTGTACATGTCTCACACTGCTTGCAGATTACAATGTTCTAAATATAATACAGGCAGTCCTCGGTTATCCGACACAATGCGTTACTCAAAATGGCGTTGGATAGCGAAACGTTGTAAAGCGAAACACGTTTTCCCATAGGAACACTGTTTAAATGAAAGGTACCGTTCCTGAAGGCATTTTTAATGCTAAAATACACAAAATATTTTACGCTGACAATAAGATACGCAGCACACACATAAATTATATAGTGCATATACTGTATTATATATATAATATAACATAATATATAATATAAAAATATAATATATTATATAGTATAATATAATACAATATTATATATTATATATATTATATACACATAAACAACTTTGCAAAGCGTCGTAAGCGCGTTGCATAAGCCATTTTGGTGTTGTAAAAATGAACATAGGTATGCATTGCATAGCGTTGGATAAGCCATTCGTTGTAAAACGAAGCGTTGTAAAACGAGGACTGCCTGTATTCAACTTGATGTGAGGTAGATGACGTGTTAGGCCGGGTCCCCAGTGGCCACGGTGGTGCGCACGCCGCACACCAGATACACACCTACCAGGCAGGCCACAGTGCTTTCTGTTGTGGGCACTCACGAAGCGCGATGGCGCGTCGGCCAGCAAAGAAGACACGAATGTTGTCTTTCCGTGCGGCGACGTGGTCACGTGGTGTCCGGGGAGCCAATGGCAGGGCAGATAGTTTGGACCAATAGGAGCGCAGGTAGTGTAGACACATGGCCACGCCCCCATCATGGACACGCCCCCCACCGCTCCCTACAAACTGCAGATCGCGGCTTTTAGCTGTGCATGTGCCGCCAGGCGTGCGTGCATCAGTCAGCACTGCCGCCGTAGCCTTAAGCCTGGCTTGAATTATTTGGCTCTACAGTACCTTGTGCAGCGAGACACATATTAGGTTATGGTTTGTAAAATAGTACCGCAAACCTACATCTGTACAGAGCACAGTAAAAGAAAAAACCTTAACCTGAAAGTGGCAGCTTTTTTTTTGCATTGCTTAACATTATTAAATAAATAAAGAAGGGGAGAGTAAGAGGTGAGAACTGAGTCTGAAGAATAATAATACAGTAATAATACAATTCATGACCATAATTTAATTTAAAAAAAATTCTTATATAGTGCTTACAATATATGCAGCGCTGTAAATAGAAGTTTGCAGGGACAATTATAGCCTAATTTTGGTGATTAATGCACAGGAAGATTAAATGAGTTACCCAAAGTCACAAGGCAAACCAACACTGGGATTCATACTGGGTTCACCCACTTCAAAGACAGTAGCACTAGGCTACTCCTTCAGCAACATATTACCAGTTATGGTCATCAACCTGCTAACAGCAGCCGTGCAATCCCCGGTTACACAGAGCGAGTAACTGTGCGGCCCAGAAGCCTCCGCTTCATTTCAAAGTTTAAGACGTGTTTGGGAACTACCTGAACTGTTGGTCACGTTTTTCGGCGACCACCTTCTCTCTTTCCTGCTCTCTTCTCTGTCGAAGGCTCTTGGTTCTCTCCCTCATTTGTGCCTGCCTCTCCAGCGTTGTTTCTTCCATAGACTCCATCTCCTTGATGTGCTCCATCTCTTCATTTCCCAGCAAGGTCTTCAGCCTGAAGCAAAGAGGAGACACTCGGCACCTCATTCATTGTTATCTTGCTAATAGAGGCAACATGTTAGTGCCACTGGACTGAATCCTGCATGTTTGAGTAGCTAAGTAAAAGTGAGAAGTAGAGCACAGCCAAAAAAAGAGAGCAAGTAGAGGATCCAATAAATGCAAAAATATTTAATGGAGTAACCAAAGCATAGAGGATAATCTCCTACGCGTTTCGAACTACAAGTTCTTTATCAACTCCTCTCTCTCTGACCTCTCTCTCTCTGACTTCACTCTCTCTCTCTCTCTGACCTCTCTCTCTCTCTCTCTGACCTCACTCTCTCTCTGACCTCACTCTCTCTCTGACATCTCTCTGACCTCTCTCTCTCTCTGACCTCTCTCTCTGACCTCTCTCTCTCTCTCTGACCTCGCTCTCTCTCTCTCTCTCTCTCTCTCTCTGACCTCACTCTATCTCTCTCTCTGACCTCACTCTCTCTCTCTCTGACCTCTCTCTCTCTCTCTCTGACCTCTCTCTCTCTCTCTGACCTCTCTCTCTCTGACCTCTCTCTCTCTGACCTCTCTCTCTCTCTCTGACCTCTCTCTCTGTCTGACCTCTCTCTCTGTCTGACCTCTCTCTCTCTCAGACACACACACAGACAGACACTCTCTCACAGACAGACACTCTCTCTCACAGACAGACACTCTCTCACAGACAGACACTCTCTCACAGACAGGCACTCTCTCTCACAGACAGACACTCTCTCTCACAGACAGACTCCATTAAATATTTTTGCATTTATTGGATCCTCTCCTTGCTCCCTTTTTTGGCTGTGCTCTACTTCTCACTTTTACTTGGATCTTTCCTCAGCAGCAGCACGTCCATCCAGACTGAGAGGAGGTGATTGTGAGTACTATATTTTCCATGTTAAGCGGACACTCCCAATGAAACCGAGGGGTGGTGATTACTTCACTTTCCCCTGGTTTTCAGGGATTACCTGTCATATGTAATTGCTTTATGTATATACTCATTCATTATATTGAATATTGATTCACCTATGCCTACAAAACTCTGGATTTAATTCATCATTTTTGGCCGGGTACTTGAGCACTTCTTGCCACGTTTTTTACCTCTATGTTTGAGTAGCTGAATTATCAAACCATAAATAAGAGAGCGAGAATGTAAATGCTCTGACAGAACCGGGCTTGGAGATGCTGCGATTAGGGCCCAAGCCGTTTCCCTGTACTAGAGAAGAGTGCAGTGCCATACATTTGAATAGAGCTGAACTCTTCTCAGCGTGGGGAAGACGTCTTTCAGAATCCCTTGTTTCTATAGTGTTAAACATTATACAGTATGCAAAATGTGCTACCTACAGAACAAAACTGTCACTTCTATGTTTCACTGAGCCCTGAGTTTGCCTACAAACATTACTCATTTTCTCTTTAAGCCTGAGCACAACAAAAATATTTGCTTCAGTTTGAACGTGTGTCCTTGCTGTTTCTTCATTAATGGTACATATTTTTGCAAGGAATCATTTTTTTAAAAATGGATTGTTGAAAGATGAGTGCTTTGGTTATCTGCGAGTTTATTGCTTTTGAGCAGACGTGAGCAATCTTTCTGAGATTCAATCTGCGGTTGTTTTAATCGAACTTTAACAAAAAAAATAATAATATAAAGTACATATTTGTACATCAAAAGTTTCAGCGAAACTGTCCAACTTGTCCTAAGTTCTTTGTTTTGGCTTTGTTTTTTCCGGCAGCGAAATAGCTGCTCTGGGACATTTTAAAACATTAAAAAATCATTTGCTTTAGACGCAAGTTGATTTAGATGAAAGAAGCTGTTCCCCCCTGCTCATTTTTTATTTCATTTTTACCCCCCACACGCTTTTTGTAAACGGATGATAAGCAGGGGGGTCTCTGGATTTGAACCGCATTCGTTTTCGCTTCATGACCCCGAGGTTCCTGTAACCGGGTGGATCCTCTGTCAGATAGTGAGACAGCGGAAACATGTTTAAAGAGCCTGAGACAGCACTGAGGAGGTTACCTCCAGAGTAGGCTAGCTTGATTAATCTCTTCAGCTGCCTCGTTAGGGGTATAAGAAACGGATCCAGAAACACACCCTGGACAGCTATAGATAGCAGGCTGCGTTTGAACGCTCGCTGGTCAGCTGAAGAGAGCACCTGGACTTTCCATCCCCTATCCCAGCCAGGAGGAACCCCGGGGCCGAAGGTAAAACTTACCCCAGACTTAGCTTGTGTTATGGTTGGTAAGGGGTTTAGCCCTTCCACTCACAGATAGGGACTACATTCTTGGTGTACTCAGTGCTCCTATAAGAGCTGGGCCTGGCTTATGCTGTTTACCCTGTTTATGATGATCACAAGCTAATATTTTGTTAAAGCTCTGGGTGAAATAAAAGCCTACATTTATTGTCCAAAAGCAGTCTCCTGTTTTCACCTGCGCACACCTACAGTTGCCAAGATACTCGCTGGGGAATGTGCCACCGGTAGCGTCCCCTCCAGGGGGAAACAAAATGGAGCTTTAAATCTCCTGCGTTAAGCGGGTGACTAGGAAGCTGCAAGTTTGTCTGTTGGGGAGTTCCTATTGGCCCACAAGACGCATGGATGTAAATGCCGGGAATGAACTATCGGCACCTTCCCGGTAACTAGGGGTCCCTGAAGCTGAAATGAATGCGGTTCAGTTCTGAGGACCCCCTGCTTTGCACCCATGGGGATTTTTAAAAAAAGGTGGTGGGAGCGGCATCAAGGTGAGGATTACCCCTTTTAAACAGTTTGAACGTAAACAAAAATTAAATGCACATTGATTTTTCGCGCAAGGGAAGCTGGCTACAATTTTTTTTTAAAAGAAGCAAACTTTACGGGGGGGGGGGGGGTGGAGCGTGAAATCTGTAAGGTTTGAAAACTCATGTGAAAAGTTTGCACATGTCTACGTTTCAGTATTGTGCCTATGGGGAAAAAAATGATAAGAGTTAATCATTGCAAGTTGGAAAGAACTTATAAGAGTAATTTTAATGCTATGTTCATAAGAGTGATTATACAATTAGATAGCAATGTCCTTGCTCGACAATGCTTAGCCAACTATATGGGATTCCCATAAGATCTGTAAAATGCAGTGTAGTTATTCTGGTAATCACAGAGAGCCCCCAGCCTACAATTCAGCCTGACCAATTGAGCCTTAAGATCTCTGAAGTTATTCTCCTATAAAAGGTTTGATGGTATCATTATGTTCTTTTGCAGCAAAGTTGGTAAAAAAGATTCACCTTTACTGCTGTGCAGATAAACAGATACACAAATCATGCAGATATATTACCTGTCCCTCCTTTCATCAATGCCCAGTTTGAACTCTTCCATCGTCTTATATACCTTCCTCTGGACCGTGTTCTGTAGTATTTTGCGGTCAGTAATTGTCTTCCACTTGCTTTTCAGATCTTCGTACTCGTTCTGCTTGGTTAAGTCAAGCATTTGATTCCGTAACTCTTCACGACGTCTCCGTTCAATAATCAAGAAGTCCGTTGGCCTGCCTGAAGGAAACTTGGCTCTCTGTCGGAAAGGAGGAGAATTGTTCAATGTTCATCATAAGTCATTGTTCGGCAGACCTACAGTATTGGTGGTAATGAAAGTATAAGTGCGGCAGTGCTGTAGTGAAAGTCTTGACAATGCTGAGTTTTGTGCACTCTATCCCAGTTGTTTCCAGCCTTATTTTGGTTAAGGAACCCTATAATCATATTAGGAAATTATGAAGAAACAAAACGCTCTCTAGTAGCGTAAAAACAAAGAAAATTAATTTCACATTTTAACTGCCCTTACTGTAAAGAACCCTTTCCTTTGTTGCTGGTGAACTCTCCTTTCCACCAACCTTAAGGGATGACCCGTGTCCTTTGTACTGCCCCCGAATATATTTGTATATAGTTATCATATCCCCTCTTAGATGCCTCTTTTCTAATGTAAATAAATCTAATTTAGCTAGCCTCTCCTCATAAATTAGATTGTCCATCCCCATTATTAATTTGGTGGCTCTTCTCTGCACGCTCTCTAGTTCCATAATGTCTTTTCTAAAGAGTGGTGCCCAAAATTCAAACTCCATATTCAAGGTGTGGTTTTACTAATGCTTTGTAAAGGGGCATAATTATGTTTACTTCCCTTCCATCCATTGCCCGTTTAATGCAAGATAAGATCTTGTTTGCCTTTGCAGCTACTGCATGACTTTGGGCACTATTGCTAAGCCTGCTGTCTACAAGCACTCCTAAATCCTTCTCCATCTAAGATTCCCCCAATTTATCCCCATTTAATTTGTAAGTTACATGTTTATTCTTGTTTCGCAATGCATAACCTTACATTTATCCGTATTCAACTTCATCTGCCATTTACCTGCCCACGTTTCCAGTCTCTCCAAGTCCTTCTGGAAAGAAATTTTACCCTGCTCTTATTCGACTACCTTACACAATTTAGTGTCATCAGCAAAGATGGAGACTTTGCTCTCTATGCCAACCTCAAGGTCATTAATACACAAGTTAAAATGTAGGGGTCCCTGTACCGATCCCTGAGGTACTCCACTCACAATTTTAACCCAACCTGAAAAAGTTCCATTTATGACAACTCTTTGTTGTCTGTCCTTCAACCAGTTTTCAATCCAGGTACAAATATTTTTACCGAGTCCAATTTCCTTTATTTTGTACACCAACCTCTTGTGAGGAACCATATGAAAAGCCTTTGCAAAATCTAAGTAGACCACATCAACTGCATTACCCTGGTCTAAATTCCTACTTACCTCTTCAAAGAAACTAATAAGGTTAGTTTGGCATGATTTATCCTTCATAAATTCCATTCCATTAGTTATTCCTCACTATTATCCCATGCTAAACCTTCAAATAACTTCCCCACTATTGAAGTTAGGCTTACAGGTCTGAAATTCCCCGGTTGTGATCTAGCTCCCTTTTAAAATATTGGCACCATATCTGCATTATGCCAATCTTGTGGTACTGAGCCTGTGGAAATGGAGTCCTTGAATATTAAATGTAATGGTTTGGCTATCACTGAACGTAATTCCTTAAGAACACTTCGATGTATGCCAATGGGGCCAGGTGCCTTATTTACTTTAATTTTATCAAGCCGCCTATGAACTTCTTCCTCAGTTAACCAATTGTTCATTAATACAGAGGTTGTGGCTCATTAATACAGAGGTTGTGGCTTCCTCCTACTATTGCAATTGTTTCTTCCCTGGTAAACTGTGTAACACAAATATAGAGCATAGCAATGGATACATACATGTAATTTAAAAAAAAGTAGCAGATGCAGTGATTCTAGCAGTAGAAACACATCAATATACAGATGCAACTGTCGGTTTTGGCCCAGATTTTGAGGAATTCCATGAACATGTCGGGGAAAATCCTCAGCATAGCCCATAGACGATGTAATGGCCAATCGGATTAACACAGTAGGGGTCTGTGGCAGGACGGCCTGTAGGCGAGGTCAGACAATAGTCCACATGTGTAGTTTCAGGTTAAAGCAAATGTAAAGTGGTTTTACTCCTCCACAGCAGAACTAAACATTCGGGCACACTGTCCCTTTAAGGCAATACAAAACCCATATGCAACATTGCAGCAAAATAACACCTACTCCACATTGGGAGAACTTACTAACAATCCAAGCCCTATCTATCTTGCTGGCTGGCTATCTCCAGTTCCCAACCTTTTAACAAACAACACAATAGTCAAGAAACAATATTAAAGTTCTTACTGTGTTTTAGAGAGAGAGGGTTGGAAATTCATCTGGCTAGCAGCTTGCATAGGACAGCTCTGCAGTCTGAGACAGCCACCTTCCACAAGCATTACATTCCTTATCAAGGGTGGCTGTCAGCTGTCTCCGCTTACTTCCTGATTGCCCAACCATTCTTCCTGGGTTAACCTTCTGAGTGCTGGATGAAGGACTCAGATGTATGTTTCCAAGGCATAACTATCAGTACCTGACTTCACCCTGTCACAGGGTCCCTGCGGTTGAATGGGATTCACGCTGTGTGATTCCTACCAGGCTGGAGTCCCATTTAAATGCAGGGACCCCTGCTGTGTTAATCCGATGGGCCATTACAGCGTCTATGTACTATGCTGCAGAGCGTTTGCGAAATGCTTGTGAATTTTCCTCACATGCTGGCTCAAAACTGGCAGTTGCATCTGTATGCAAATGACGTTACAGAATATAAATGAAATATCAGCTTTTTTTGTAACCATAAGGTCTACTTTTTTGTAAGACAGTTTGATATTTCTGAGTTTGCTCTTCTTTTTCTTTGTTTTTTTTGCAGATTTCTCTTCTGGACCTGGTCAGTGTCCTTTGAGACTGCAGACTCTACATAAAATAATTTTTGAAGTATTATTTGTTCTCTCATGAGCTTTTATTACTAACAAGTACCGTCTAAGACTGCTTTTTTCATTGGGGACTAATTTTGTTTTTTTGCATTTTTTTCACCAGTGTTCTAACATTTCCAGCACACATTGAGGATTGATTCTACGTTATTTTTCACCTTTCTGTTCTGCTTTTTTCTGCCCTCTCTAATAGCGTGTCTGAGATCAGATGCATTGAAAGGAACCCCAACCCTCTCTAATAGCGCGTCTGAGATCAGATGTATTGTAAGGAACCCCAACCCTCTCTAATAGTGTGTCTGAGACCTTCTGTATTTGGTACACTTTTCAAATGACATGAAAATTGCAAGGAACCCTTTAGGGATGTCCATAGGAACCCTTGTTAAAAAAGAAAAAAAACACTGCAACTCTCAGATTGCTGGACCGCAATGCAGCATTAAAACTGTGACTGTGGGACCCCTGGGGCGACTCTAGTGATGGAGGCTTCAGGCAAAGTCGTAGATCTGATGTCTTCCGAATGCAAGTCGTAGATCTACCTGTGCAGCCACTTTGAGTCCCGTGACCAGATACAGTATACAGCTACATGCTTTGTACACACATTTCCCACGTTTCACACCTTATTTCCCCACTGACCGATGTGGATGTGCACCGCTGGAGCATGGGACTTACTTAGTGACTTACCGACTGGTTAAGAGAGTTGTCATGGGAACACTGGATCTGCCAACCATACATCTAGATAAACATCTATTTCAAATGTACAGCACGTTCACAATTTAAGTGGGTGCTCAACATAAATTGTGAGCATGAAATGAGCCACACAATGCAGTTAGTGTGTAAAAAGGATACAGAAACCCCACATCATGCAGGGTGCAATGAAGAAATAAAACACTTGCATCTGTGCACAAGTCATACACGGAATGCACAAGTCACAGACGGTCGCACATCACATGATGTTTACACTGCATTTCCTGGATGAATACTCTAAATAGGTCACTTTATTAGCTTCCAAATTCCTTCTCAGCAGTTTACATTAATTGTAGGTTGTGATACAGTTTAGGATAACAGCGCTTTCAATACCGCATATGTCTCTCCTTCCATTGTACATAAAGGTAAGTGTACACTTGAAGAGACATGTGAAGTTTTGATAGCTCTGTACACTGTAATATTATCTATGGGGTTATGCTCTAAAGTACATCAGTGCCTTTCTGGCACTAACACACAAACTCTACACTTGAAAGTATCAGTAATAATACACTTTAGAGCAGGAGGTTTTCAGGTTATCTCTGCTTTAGCACAGGTGGCTCAATTCGACTGATTGCCACTGATTGAGCCACTTGTGTTGAAGCAGGGACAGCCTTAAAATCTAACCTGTTGGTGGCCCTTGGGACTGGAGATGGCCACTCCTGCTTTACAGAATAATCCCCTATGAGTTAAGAAGTCTCATATTGGTCCTCTAAAAAGGTATCACACAACAATGAAAGATGTGAGGCACGAAAGGGCTGTATTACAGAAGGTTTGTACACTGTTCTAGTGACTTACCAAGGCCACGGAGTGAGGGGCGGGCCCCGTGACCTCCCTGCAGCGGGGTCTGCTTCTCTGGCTCAGCAGCATGCTGTCTCACAGTGTGAGGTGCCCTGCGACGTGAGGATGTGCGGAGAGATGTCAGGGCAGGAGACTCCAGTTTTACACACCGAGCGCAGGTCACTGGGTGCTGGATGAGGATGAAGAGGTTAGAGGAAAGATATTGAGGTATGTGTAGCACAAACTATGTGAGTGGAAGAGAGGGAGAGAGAAAAAGCAAAAGACGGTAAAGACAAAATATAATAAAATATATATCAAGTAGATTCAGATCATAGATAATATAATAACAATGTTAGACAGATATAACAGGAAGACAGTTGATAAAATGATGCATAGATAGATATTTTAAATTCGGTAGAAAGACAAATATATCAAGATAAATATATAAATAGCTTATCTATACGACATGGATAAAATATAATTTTACTTAAAAAATATGATGCAATTATAAGTGTATGTGTACATCACATACATACATTAATTACATACATACATAACATATATACATACATTCATAACATACATAACATATACACACATTAATTACATACATTCATAACATACACACACACAGAACATATATTACATTCAAAACATATACACACACATACTGTACATACATAACATATATACATACATACATACAGAACATATATACATACATAACATACACACACACACACACACACACACACACACACACACACACACACAGAACATACATTACATTCAAAACATATACACATACATACAGTACATACATAACATATATACATACATAACATAACCACACACACACACACACACACACACACACACACACACACACATTAATTACATACATTGATAACACACGACATATATACATACAAACATATTAATATCATACATTACATACAGAACATATATTCATAACAGACATACATTCATAACATACATTACATACATTACATGCGACACAGGGGTCTCATTACCGTCACTCCTTGTGGAGATTTAAGGATCAGTCCCCGGGCAGGATCAGGATGAGACTCCGCTCACCGGGTTCTTCCCGCAGGTTCGGTCCTGATACACCGCGTCCTGTTACTGGGGTAACGCGAACTACGGAAGGATCGAGCCTCGTATCCTAGCAACGGCGCGGAAGCACTAAACAGACGCAGCGAGTCGAGGTCCAAGCCACGCACATGCGCATTAAGTCACCGGAGTTACAGCCGCCGCCTGCAGGGGGCGCCCGAGTGACGCGGATGTCTCCCCATCTTGTATCTGCTCTGCTCTGCTCTGCTCATAGGGAATTGTCATCTAAATAAAGTGGAATATCATATGATAAAACTGTCCTTGTGACTACTGATGGACAAGTGAATGACATTTAAAAAAAATGTGTCTATTTATAACATAATGTGTTTTGTTATATATATATATTTTTGTTATATTTATATAAAAAAATAGGTGGCTTTTTTTGTGGAGGAACGTATTAAACATATTGAGATATTTATTTGTCACAGTGTCTGTGATGCATGACTTAAGGACGTGGGGGGCTGGCATTAGGGGTGATGCAGCCCCCTTTGGGTTCATAGTACATTATTATATTATGGTAATGTATGTATGCTATTGATTTCATATGTACACAGGGTTGCCACCTTCAAATGATGGCTAACCCGGAGAAAATGAAAAAAAAATTCACTTACTTGGCGGCGTGCTGCGGCGGCGGCTCCCGGCATCCTGCGGCAAATCCCCCTCCAACTGCAGTGAACATGGCTGCGCAGCGTCGTGACGTCACATAGCGTCCCGTTGCCATGACAACGTGGCGTTATTTGATGCTGAGGAAAAAGGGATCCAACGCTCTACGGATTTGATAATAATGCTAATTTATTTGTGCCACACAACGTTTCGCCTTAATCGCTCTTTCTCAGTGTGAGAAAGACCATCTAAGTCGAAACGTTGTGTGGCACAAATAAATTAGCATTATTATCAAATCCGTAGAGCGTTGGATCCCTTTTTCCTGAGTATTGCCCTGGAATTACTCTGACAGGTACTCCTTGAGCCGGTAGCACCGGTGGACTGTATGCATTGATTTCTTCATTGTGGTTTGCAGCATACTCTATTATTTACATTGTTATTTGACACTGCACAGCCATGTTCGCTGCAGTTGGAGGGGGAATTGCAGAAGAATACAGGAGAATGCCGGAGACTCCGCCACCCGGAGATTGACGGGCTAAACCCGTAGCCCGGAGGTAAGTACCCGAAGTCTCTGGGTCAAACCCGGAGAGATGGCAACCTTGTACAGCACTCCCACCCAAAAAATACTTCCTGCAAGCCTGCTTAAAGAGGCAGTCCCGAGCACACTTTGTGTTAAAAAAAAAAAAATAGTTTGGAAGCAAGAGGTCTCTGGAGCTGAACCGTGTTAATTTCAACTACACAGACCGCCTGCACCTCCATCATCACCGACATGTGTGCTGTGGGGGGGGGGGGGGGGGGGGGGGGAGGACCCCTACTCGCAGGGGGTAGGGCTAGCCAGAACTGGTTGCTGGGTTTCAACTCAAAGAAGTCATGATTTTTTATTGGCAATTTTTGACTTTTCCCCTCCCGCTCATTGATGCACAACACAAATCCGTGCTCTATTTTGGATTGCCAGCCCACGTCCATGCTTAGATATTCAGCAAGCCCTATATAATAGCCGCGCTTCTGTGCGGCGACGCGACCGATGACCGTCACCCGTCGCCACCAGCAAAAAGTTACATTTGTTTTTTTAGTGACTGTTGCAGTGACAATCACTAAATGGGGCGGCCGCGCAATTTGATTGGTTTAGAGACAGTCCATGTGGCGCGCTAAAAAATCTAATTTATCCGGCTCCAAATTTTCATTAGCTGTCGCCGTCAACGCTAGTAAACGCTTGCGACGGAGTCAATTGAATTATTTTTGGAGCGACCTTGTGTCGCCGTCGCCAGACACTATAAGCTCACCGAAGGGATGTGTGTAGAATCTCTCTCTTTTTTTGTTGGAGATTTGAGATACAAGGAGCTGCTGTTTGGCTCTCTCACAAATGTCTTCTGGGTGACAAGAACTATTCACACAGAGAAGTATGGAGAAGCCCAGCACTAGGAAGAGCTAGATATCGCCCCCAGACCCCAGTAGTTTTTATATTCTCTGTATTTTGTGTTCCTGTTGTGTGTCGAGGTCTTTATCCAAATAAACCTCATTTTTATTTCTGCCTTGGTTTGCCTTGTGACTGATCCCTTAAATAGAACTGTGTTAAGACTGTCTAACCGTGACATACCCAACCATGGAATAAAAACAACACCGGGTTTGATTAAAGACAGACAACCCATTTGCATTGAATGGGAAGCCTTTCTTTTGACAAATCAGGTGCAGTTTTTTCACCATTTTGCCCAGTTTTTTCGATATGACATTTAAAAAGACTCCATTGAACAGTGTTTTTTCCAATTTGCCGACAGTTAAAGTTAATGTACTTACCATTCCTGTCCCATATTTTAAGGAAGATTTCTGAAGAGTGGCAACAGCAGCCAGGAGCCCAACCGATGAACATCACTAAAGCCATGAACATTAATTACCACTGCAGCAATCAGGCATAGTCCCCCCCCCGCCAGAACTTGATAATAGTTATTATAAGTCTGTACCTTCTCTCCCAACATAACCTAACCATCCGCAAGAAGCCGGAAAACAAAGACAGTTTGTCAATATACCAGTGCCGACCATTCAAAGTCATCTAACATCATATGGAAATTTAAAAACAACTATAAATGTACAGTTCAACTGTTCTTGGCTACATGAGACTGCAAAACAATCCGTTCAGGTATAACTGGCAGCTAAAGTGTTTAAAGAGGGGAAAAAAAAGTTTACGCAAACCTCTGGCCCTAGCATACAGTGCTCACCACCTGCCGCCAGGTGATTCTGGGACATGACATGCAAATGCCACACAGTATTTTTTGATTCAGTCTATTTACATGGGACCCTATAATTTATATTTTAGGATATTGTCTGCAGTATTGAACGTTTAATTCTAACTCCTGCTAGTTCTTCTTTCTACCCCCTTGTATCTAAAGCCCTCTCCCCTCTCCCCCGCCTTAAACCTTCTCACTTCTGCTTCCCACACCTCTGGAAATGCCCTTCCCCTAGTACCCGATCTAGCACCTCTCTATCCACCTTTAGACCCCCTTAAGACCATCTTGCTTTAAAAGAAGCATTGATAGCAACTGTGCATCTTCTGACCCGATACATAAAATTGGCCCCCTCAGAAGCACTTACCAGAACTCCCTCCTACTGTCTCCTGTAAACGTTCACCTCCCAATTAGACTGTAGCTCCCCTCGGGCCAGGGAGTCCTCTTCCGAATGTTACTTTTTATTCAAAGCACTTATTCCCAATCTTTTATTATATTAATCTTTATTTATTTGATTACCAAAAACATGTACTATACTGTGAGCCTATGTACCTTAATTCGCTATATAAATAAGACATACACTACAACACAATTGCATAGTGCGGTATAGTGAAGGCTCTACAGGCCGTTGGAAACGCTATATCCATATTCTCCGAAACGTTACCTTCCTTCCCCAGAAGCCTCTCCTAAGGTCACATATGCCTTATCGTCCCTCAGAAGGTTGGGGCCTACTAACCTACTCCCGACTCATCTCACGCCTATCTTCCCCAGTCACAGCAAACCTTTTAAACTGCACTCCTCTGCCTTCCTCGCCCCGTCCATTCACCTTGGCCCCCCGCTTCCTCACATAGGCCCCGCCCTCACGAACTATGCCCCGTTCCCTCAACATGAAGGCCCTGTCCCTCACAACGAAACTCCGTCCCTCACATGATGCCCCGTGCCCTCAAACGAGGCCCCGTCCCTCACAGCTAACTAGGCCCCCGTCCCTCACACGAGCCCCGCCCTCCACACGTGCCCTTCCCTCACACGAGGCACAACCGTCCCACCACGGACTCGTCCCGCTCACGAGGCCCCTTCCCTCCACGAGACTCGTCCCTCTCACGAGGCCCCGTCCCTCAACGAGACTCGTCCCTCAACACGAGGCCCCCGTCCCTCACACGAGGCACCGTCCCTCCACGAGGCACCGTCCCCACACGAGACCCCCCGCCTTGTCACCCGAGACCCCGCCCCTCACACTAGACCCGCCTTGTCACCGAGATCGCCCTCAACGACTAGACCCGCCTTTGTTCCACGATAACACCCCCGCCCCTCACATGAGACCCCCCGCCCTACTCACACACAAAACAGCGAGACAAAAGACAAAATCAATCAAAATTAACCCTCGCAATAACAACAGAAATAAAATCACAACCACAATAAAACTTTCCACACAGGCAATATAAAATGTAAAATAATTTTGACGACAAGATGCCAAAGATCCCTCGCCTCTCTTTTCCTCTCATACTCCTGGGCCCCGTGCGTCTCTCACCTCACCCCCCCAAAACACTGAACAAAACCTCCGCTGATCTGGCCGGTGTATATAGTGTGGTATGTGACCGCATACCTTGCAAGTATGTGCCAAAATAAAACTAATCAACGAATCGCACGTTTTGTTATGTTTTTACTGGCACTATTCTGTTAGACCTGTCTTTGACGCAATGTTAAAGTAGGGGGTAACATTCTGGTCAATTACTTACGTACTTCATTTTGCTGTACCTGTGATGTTACGTTTTCTGTCCCCAGTAAAGCGCCCTTTTTTGATTTGATTTTTGGATTAGTATGGGTGGCTATTTTTAAATCCATTTATACCCATATGTCAGCCTGTATATTTTGGTGTTGCACCCATGCCGCCGACCGGGGGGGAAAGCTGGTACTGTTTTTCCCGGTCCCCACCATAAGTGGGCCCGACCTTCATGCCGCAACCCACACTCTCTGCAAGCAAGCCCGTCCTCCCCTTTCTTGTCTGCCGGTGGCCCCTCCCTTCTCTTCTCTTTGGGTGCCGGGCCTCCACTTTCTTGGCTGCCGGCTCCCTCCTGCATGAGAGAAGTGCCCTCGGGTGCGCGTTGTCAGCCCCGCCCATCTTGTCCTCTCGTCTCCATCTTCTTTGCCGGGCCTCTTCAAGACCTGCTGGCTCTGCCCTTGTGCTGTCCATGCTGATCCCATCATGCCCATCCAAGGTCCCCGGGAGCCCACAGCCTCAGGCCCCCTTATAATACCACCCCGGCCAGGCCCCTTACTCTCCCCAATAAGGTAGGGGGTGAATGTTGGGGGGGTATTGGGGGGGGGCGCAGGGTTTTTAGGTGTGGTGTGTGTGTGTGTGTGTGTGTCTAATTTGGTCCACCCAGACTTATATTCTTCGAGACTTGGAGGGTAATTGTATATACTATGTTTATGTATCAATTTTAATACAGCGGCAATCCGGGTTTATGCTTTGTATATTATTTGTATTATGTTTCTATATACTACACATAGATAGATATATATACACATCATCCAATATTATATATATTGTTGTATATGTGTATATGTATATTATAGGTAAGTCTGCTGGACAATCGGATTCAAAGCAACAAGATGTGCCCAAGGTGTAAATTGCCTTTTTTTTTTTTTTCAGCGGGGACAACTGCAAGTACCAGGTCCCGAATCAATGGCAAGTCCTTCCGGATGCCTTGTTCTTCCAGACCTGGTGGCGCCTTGCCCCATCGGGTGGCAATTGAGATGGCCAGGGAGAGAGGTGGCAGGCTTGCGCATGTCTCGTGGCTATTTCAGATTTCCCACTGACCTGCTTTTCTAGCCGGCTGGGCTCTAATGGTGGCTGCTTTGGAAAGTTCCCATTCGTTGTTTTTTGGCTACTCAGTTTTGGTTATCCAATAAACTGAAATCACGATAAGATCGATGAGCAATCATATTCAGGGGTTCCCTGTATTAGAGCCCGGGCGGGCTTTTCAAAGGTTTTTCTGTGTGAAATAGCAGAGGCAACCTCGTCGTTTTGAGCCTAAAAACCTGCCCCCAAAGTCCAAGTCCCGACTATTTTGCGCCCAAGTCTCAAAACGCTCGTAGCGGACCGCGCTTGGATTTTATGTCGATTTGAGTTCACAGGAGGTTTGGGCTGTTCCGCGGTCCGAGGGACCAGTTCTCAGAAGAGAACGTGCGGTGGCTTGTGGGCTAAGTCCTCGTCAGGTAAAACCTTGCCCAAAGAGTTCCCGACCTAGGAAAAAGGTCTAGTTTTTAACCCCAGATCCCCAAAGTAAGGTTTTGTCTGTTCTCCCCCCCCCTGTATTTTTGTGTTTATTGTGTGTCATCGAATTTATGCCGAAAAATTAACAATTTAAATTTCCTACCACTTGTGTTTGCTCAATGATGATCCCCGGTAAAAAGGTGTATAAACGCTGGTCTACTGTGACAAGTTACCAATTATGTGAGCAGCTTCTCATCACCCCTAATGTACCAGCCTTATCCCTTAGATCCGTCCTCAGAAACTTCTTACAGTCCCAGGTTCATAAAAGAATCCGTTCGCTCTTCTTCTATACGATCACCTCACTGCTGTAATAATTTTAACAAGTCCCTCAACCCCACTTCCTGTCTAAGATACTTCAAGACCTTGGCCGTTCCCATGCTAAACATGTTTTTAATGTAACTTGTCATGTTCTCAATTTACTCTGTGCCCGGATTACACTTGAAAATCAAAAGGTAATGTATTTTTTTTGTTTTCCTGGTAAAATATTTTATAAATAAAACTATAAATATGGGGCTTTGTGAGAGTGTATTGCAATGTAGTCAACATATGCTGAATTGCAATAATATGGTTAGCAGCATTCCTTTAATTTATGATGGTTTAGAGATGTTTTATTACTTTGCAGAACTGCTGCATCTGAAAGCCAAAGGTGAAAGAGTCCATAACTAAATATCATAAAATATAACAATACATGTACCCACAGGGGCTGGGACACAAGACGCTATTGCTATTGTGGGGGGGGTGGTGTGGGGGGGGGGGTTTACGGGAGGAGGGCATCGCGGGCAGTGGGCAGCCGTATGTATGTGCAGGCCTGTCAACCTACACCAGTTTAGTGGCCAACAAACAAACTCCTAATCATCAATTAGGAAACGATTAACATAAAAGAAACTGGATTGAGGATGATAACTTTTTTAGTGTAACCACATTTATTTAAAGTTATTAGTTTTTTCTGCTGTGGGTGTTCTGCCCTTTTTCCCCCCTCCCCACCCACTATACTATATATATGTACACGTATGTTCTGTATTCAACTGAGGAAGTGATACTGTACAAGAGAACGAGATAATCAAACACACTAATATCACTTATACATCAAGAACTACCAAGAATCCAAGGATGAGCAGGAATGAGGAAGACACTGGTATTTGGAACACTCCCAAAATTCATGCTGCGGCCCTGCGTGCTCCTTCTATTTGGTAGCAGAAGGTAGTCTGAATGAACCGAAACGAAAGCCGCTCTATAAAGAGGCTGATCACGACGCACACCTATTAACAACACGCTATCGCCCCACCGACCTCCCAACCACTGCCCACAAATTTCATTTGGCCCAGTATCCGAAGAGGAGATATTATCCACAGCACTTATCAAATTTAACACAAAAGCAGCCATTTGGACCTGACTTACTACTAATCTAGAGGTTCCTCAGACTTATGTGCCAGCAATTGCCAAACCAATTGCTTCCATAGTCACTCTATCTGTCTGAGGTCCATATCCCTAAGACCTGGAAAGCTGCCAGAGTTGTCCCAATCTTAACAAAATGGGGACAAAAGTCACTGTCTCAAAACTACAGGCCAATCTCCCTTCTACCAATCTATCCAAAGTCCTGGAAAATGAATGTTACCACACTCCCAATTAAGCGATTACTATAACAAGAAAAGATTTCCCCTAAGCCATTCAATCTGGCTTTCTTCCCCCACAAAACTCTACCGTACACTACCGGCCTGAAAAAGTTTGCATGACATCCAGTGTTGGAATGGCACTGGGTCAACTCAATAGTGCAGTTTCCTGATATTTGCCAAGGCTTTTGATACAAGTGATACATGCTATCCTGACGTACAAACTCCAGAGCTCTGGATGGGAAGTGCATGCTTTAAAAACTGCGGGTTTCTCCTACCTATCGGTGATTAGTCCCAACTGTGTACCATTCTCTGGCCTTAACTCTAACCAACTGGATATCACTGTGGCGTCCCGCAGGCTTGTTCTGGGTCCCTACTCTTCTCAGTTGTTCATCAATGATCTCCCCACAGGCTTGTCAAAGCCCAATACCACATGGTATGCAGATGAACCATCCTATATGCCACAGCCATCAGTCCTCTCTGACCTTCAACACATACTTCATCGACTTTTTAGAGCGGGGAAAAAGGATTTCCCAAACAAATGTTTTTTTAAACACTGTACCAGACTGTACCAAGTATATTGGGACCAAGACAAAATTTTAAAGCTCCAGCGACTGAGCCTCACATTAGACACCAAAACAAACACAGAACACCACCACCCTAGACTCCTGTTGTTTATATTATTAAATAAAAAGGAAACTTATCAAAATGTGCGCTCTAAATTATCAGAATAATACACAGGGATACTGGTGCAAATTATGCAAAAAAAATTATATAACCAGTGATACTTTATACAATATTATTAGGAAGATGCAGCCAGCTCTGCTGATGAAACCTATGTGTGAAACGCGTAGAAAGTGACGTTTTCTCCCGTCTGCCGCGAAAACCCTCAGGAGGTGGACTCAGTGGGATGACATCCACTTTAGCGTTGAGTGGAACGCACAGCTGGAACGACGCCACGAGAGAGGGAATAGGAAGACATCATCCATTCGGCGCGAATCCAGAGAGATGCTAAATGCGTTGTTTTTAAACTGTATCAGGCTGAGTTGACTCCTTTTTACTTACGAATTTATAATTGTACAGACGGTCTGCAACTATGTTGTCCAGTTGTATCTTTTAATTAAGGTCTTGGGAGCTCACACTATTTGGGGGAACACTGAGTTCTGCATCTCCTGTCCACCAGTGAAAACTAACAGCATCCTAAAGATACCTTTATGTGCCTTATACCTCTCACGTTTGTGAGTATTAATTATTGAGCCAGACATTATATCCTGATCATAATCCTAACAAATTTGCACTATCACGATTTATATTTCTTTTCACATATTCGCTTCCCGGACACTTCATCATACTAGTTTTAAATACCTGGCATATGGCTTGACTCCACTTAACATTCGGGATGCCATTGAATACCCTGGCAACACATACCTATGCAACTAGGGGTACTTTACAGGAACAAATCCTCCCTAAGTCTCTGGTCAGAAAAACGTATCGCACAGCATATTCTAATGCCAATTATGACTATGAGACATAGTATATGGCTCGGGCAACTCAATCCCACCTTAGCAAACTTGACACCCCTACATTCAATTTGTCGTTTTGTTCCCAATGCAACTCTAACACAACATCACTGCGAAATGCTCAAAGAACTAGATTGTCATCACTCAGTCTAGGCGCAAAGTTCACTTTCCTGTCTTGCCTTCAAATACTTTCTGGGCAAGCTACCCACCTATCTGAACAAGTCTCCTCACCCCCTACATATGCAACACTTATCACTGAGAGCTGACTCAAAAGACTGTTCATGGTCCCAAGGCTCAACAAGTATCCGGCGTCCTCCTTCTCTTATCTACCGTGCACCCCCAAAACTGGAACAACCTACCGGAAGACTCACATTCACCACCAGTTTAAGTTCTGTCAAATCTAAGGCGTCTCACTTTAATCTGGTCTGTAAATGTTACATAAAGCTATATTATACATCTTCTCTAACTATGCATGGCAATGTATTGTATATAATGTTTATACCCTGTTCATTATGTAACTGTATTTGTAAACCATGTATATTTGTCATATTAACTTGCCAGGACATACTTGAAAACGAGAGGTAACTCTCAATGTATTACTTCCTGGTAAAACATTTTTATAATAAATAAATGGGCAGAATATTGCCAGATCATCCCACCAATAAACCAGCCTAGGGCTGACTTTGCTGGTTAAAGTAGCCAGGGCCGATTTCCATATACCACTGTAGGTAGGGTGACCAGATTTTCAAAAGTAGAAACTGGGACTCATGAAAAAAATTATTATAAAACAAATTACATCACTAAAATAAATTATTGTTAACGGTATTGTCTAATCGCGTCCCCATTTAATGCTGTATTATTGATTGTTCTCCAGTAAGTGCATTATGTATTTACATATAGCTACCGGTAATTAGAGTCTACCAATCATTTAAATGTTTACTCTTGATATGATCGATCACATAAAAACATGCTAATCTATTTCACACGGTTTTAAGAGTTTCAGTGAGTCCAACCATGGAAAGGTTAAAAACCAAGACATTTGAACATTTGAGAAAATTGTCGTGCCACCTGACATTATCATGGAAATCCAGGACTGTCCCGCTCACCGGTCACCCTAAAAGATAATACCTCTGTGTATCACTGTGCTTAAGTGACCATTTTCCCCGGGACATTTTGGCACAAAGGCAAATGACATGCTCCAACGCGCATGCGTAGCGGCAAGCGCAGACGAAAACCAAGACTTTCTCAGATATTGGGACTCTAGGACACAGGACAGAAACGGAAGCTGCCCGCTAAACAGGGATATCTGGTCACCTAACCTAGAAACGTTCCTAGGGGTCCCAAGGTTAGGGTACCCCCATGGGGGCAACAATAGGAGGGAGCACAAAGACAACTGTCGAGTTGCCATGACAACATGATCTCCTAGCAACGTGGCACCACAGGGCGTCCTGTTGCCACAGCAACATATCGCTACATCACGTGATGTCCCATTTTCTTAGCAAAGCGACGTCACGGGAGTTAGATTAGACGGAGCCTGCAGAAGGAGATGCACTGGAGACATGTAAGAGAGATACAGAAGCCTTCCGCCATCAAGAAGGACCTGACCCAGAGCATGTGGTAGGATCTGTAGCCCCCATCCCCCCTCTCTCTCTGCTGCATCCCCTGCTCTCCTCTGAACCCCCTGCTTCTATTTTGCATCTTGCATCTCTAACCCTCTCTGTTCTCCTCCCACATTCTCCTGCAGTCCTACCCTTGCCTCTCTCTCCTTCCTGTCCACCTTACTTACTGCCTGTCTCTACCTCCTGTATCCACTCCCACTTTCCCTCCTTCCTTTCCTGCATCCACTGCCTACCTCCCTCTCCTGCTCTCACTGCTCCTCTGTTCTCCTCCCTGCACCCCTGACCCCTACCTTCCTTTCTTACACCCTCTTCACCTCATCCATCTGCACTTATTGCCCCTTGTCTTCCTTCCTGCACTACTGTCCCTCTTCTTCTTTGCCTCCATCACTCCACTGCCCCTGTCTCCCTCCTGCACCCACTGCTCATCTGTCTTCCTCTCCTGCACCACATGGCCCCTCTTGCTTCCTACAGCACCCCTCCTAGCTCCCTGGCTATCCTAGTGAAATGTGAGGCTGGCACTGGTCTTTTCCCTGGCCTCCTAATGTAGTGTAGCATGGCCCGTGCTGGCTGTTCCCTCCCGGCCCTCCTGTGTAGCATGGCCGGTGCTGGCCCTGTTCCTGGCCCTCCTAGTGCAGTGTAGCATGGCCCGTTCGGGTCCTGTACCCTGGCCTCCTAGTGTAGCATGGCGGTTGCGGCCCTGTTCCTGGCCTCCTAGTGCGATGTAGCATGGTCGTACTGGCCTGTTTCCTGGCCTCCTAGTGCAGTGTAGCATGGCCGGGCTGGTGGCCGTTCCCTGGCCCTCCTAGTGCAGTGTAGCATGGCTAGTGCTGGCCCTGTTCCTAGCCTCTTAGTGCATGTAGCATGGCCGGTGCTGGCCCATGTTCCTAGCCCTCCTAGTGCAGTTGTACATGGCCCATGCTGGTCCTTCCTGGCCCCTATGGCAGTGTAGCATGGCCGGGCTGGTCCTGTTCTCTGGCCCTCCTAGGCAGTTGTAGCATGGGCCGTGCTGGTCCTGTTCCTGGCCCCTCTAGTGCAGTGTAGTCATGGCCGTTGCTGGTCCCTGTACCTGGCCTCCTAGTGTAGCATCGCGGTGCTGGTCTGTTCCTGGCCCTCCTAGCGCAGTGTACATGGCCGGTGCTGGTCCGTTTCCTGGCCCTCCTAGTGACAGTGTACATGGCCGTGCTGGTCCTGTTTCCCCTGGCCTTCCTAGTGCAGTGGTAGCATGGCCAGTGCTGGCCTGTTCCTAGCCCTCCTAGTGGTGTAGCATGGCCGGTGGTCTGGCCCTGTTCCTGGCCCTCCTAGTGGTGTAAGCATGTCGTGCTGGTCCTGTTCCTGGCCCTCCTAGTGCAGTGTAGCATGGCCGCTGCTGGCCTGTTCCCTGGCCCTCCTAGCGCATGTAGTTTGGCCGTGCTGGTCCTGTTCCATGGCCCTCTAGTGCAGTGTAGTATGGCCCTGGCTGGTCCTGTTCCACCTGGCCCTCCTATGGTGTAGCATGGCCCTGCTGGTCCTGTTCCCTCCCTCCTAGTGCAGTGTAGCATGGCCGGTGCTGGCCCTGTTCCTGCCCTTCCTAGTGCAGTGTATCATGGCCGTGCTGGGTCCTGTTCCCTGCCTCTAGTGCAGTGTAGCATGGCCACTTCGTCCTGTTCCTGCCCTCCTAGTGCAGGTAGCATGGCCGTGCTGGTCTTGTGCCCTGGCCCTCCTAGTGCAGTGTAGCATGGCCCATGCTGGTCCTGTTCCTGGCCCTCCTAGTGCAGTGTAGCATGGCCGTGCTGGTCTGTGCCCTGGCCTCCTAGTGCAGTGTATGCAATGGCCCATGCTGGTCTGTACCCTGGCCCTCCTAGTGCAGTGTAGCATGGCCCGTGCTGGTCCTTTACCCTGGCCCTCCTAGTGAGCATGGCCGGTGCTGGCCCTGTTCCTAGCCCCTAGTGTCAGTTGTAGCATGGCCCATGTGGTCTTTTCCTGGCCCTCCTATGCAGTGTGGCATGGCCAGTGCTGGTCCTGTTCCCGGGCCCTCCTAGTCAGTGTAGCATGGGCCCATTATGGTCCTGTTGCCCTGGCCCTCCTAGTGCAGTGTAGCATGGCCGTTGCTGTCCCTAAAGCTTGAAGCAATAAATGTAACACAGCAAATCTGTGGAGTGGACGTTTAGAACCTTAAAGGCAGCTGGTGTGCCTAGGAACATGAATGCCAGATAAGAAACTCTAATCTATGTGGGTCTTCTCTCTGGCAAGTGGGGATACCCCCAGAGGATCAGTTCATCCCTGCTTTGTGACACAGGTGAACTAATCTCACAGGTCTATGTTTCTTGTTGATGCCTTGTTGTGGCCAATCTGTCCAGTTTTGTAATTCAATAGGCTTCCCATTGGAGTAACGTTGTAGTATCCCAAAGTATCTTCACCTCCCTGGGGTTGCCCAACCCCCGGAATCGCTTGGAATTATATAGCAATGTGCCTTCAGTTGGGCGCAAATGTTTGCCTGATGGTGTCTCCCTAAATTCCTACACGTGCTCTACTACAGAGTTTTCCTCGGTGAGTAGTACGTTAGAAAAAGTTCCAAACTAAATATCGTGTCTACAGATGGCCGATTTGTGTTGTCGAATCCTGCTTGGGTATTTTTGCCTGCATAACTCAATCCACGGGAACTTTATTCATAGATAACAAAACGGTGGTCCGGCGTAGTAGTGCCTTCAGGGGAACTTCCTCCCTGGTTGCGGTGTGTGAAACAATGACCTTTTGATGTCTGCCAACATGACTTGGGAGAATTTGCAGCATGGAAATGTGCCATACTTTGTGTTGGTGAACTACGAATCGGAGGAGAGTCTATCGAGCCTCCCAGTCTCAGCATCACTAGTATATCTCAGCTTCCATAGGGACGCGTGGTGGAACTAAGAGCGCGTCACGGAGGGAGCCATCTG
The DNA here is from genome assembly GCA_036426205.1 of Ascaphus truei. Classification (NCBI taxonomy): domain Eukaryota; kingdom Metazoa; phylum Chordata; class Amphibia; order Anura; family Ascaphidae; genus Ascaphus; species Ascaphus truei. Next base: position 79,257 of record WSYH01000325.1, read on the forward strand.
TTGATTAAATCACATATTTGATGTGATTTTCTTAATCGTTTGTTGCTGGTATGGTGAAAGTGGAAATCAACGGGATGGAATATTCCCTGTCTCTCGTGTCTGAGAGAGGTGTTGGGGTAACCCACTGCTCAGCCCGTAAACCTGTTTGATATTCTCTTTCGGCAAATGTTCGTTATTTTAGTTAACAGTCACAGAAGCAGGTAATATTAAACTTGAAAGGAAACATATCACAAGTCTGGAATTAAAACTATGGTAAATAAACAGCCATCTTACACTTTCATATAGCACATTAGTTGCCAAGTGGCGTGTCTAAAAATACTGGACACATTGGTGAGGTGCGACGCGCGCGAGAATCGTTGGTGGGGAGATGTAATTTATCAATGACCTGACTGCTACGTAATTTTTTCCAAGTTTTCCATCCAATTATTCACCAATTTGCACCACTTTATATTCTATTTCGTATAAAACTTAGGAGGCGTCTTGGGAGGAAGCAATAGTGCAAAGTTGGGCAACGCTGGAGTGAAATTTAGAACAAATGATGTAATGGTCAGATCATTTATAAAAACGACCTCCATCATACAGGTCTCATCCTCTTTTCTCCCCCTTATCCTCTCACCCGCACCCATCCCCCTCTTCTCTCACACCCTTTCTCCTCCTCTCACTCTCCTTATCCCCCCTCATCCTCGTCATCTTCCCCTTCATCCTCTCTCATACTCCCCTTCATCCCTCACGCGCTCCTCCCTTCATCCTCGCTCATCCCTCCCTCCCTTCATCCCTCTCTCTCCATCCCCACCTCCCTTCATCCCTCTCTCACCCCCCCCTATCATCCTCACTCTTCCCCCTTCCCTTCATCTCTAACACCCCCTCCTTCTACCTGTCTAAACCCCCTCCCTTCATCACTCACGCCCCCTAACCTTCATCCTACTCTCATCCCCCTTCCCTTCATCCTCTCATCCCCCCTCCCTTCATCCTCACCCCACTCCCTTCATCCTCTCTCATCCCCCTTCCCTTCATCCTCTCATCCTTCCCCCTGTTCATACCTCCCTTCTCCTCCCTCATCCTCTCAGCCCCCCCCTCTCCTCATCCTCTCAGACCCCTCCTTCCTTCTATGCGGTCCTCCTCATTGCCCTCACACTCACCCTTCACCCCTCCTCACATGCGCCCACCCCTGCCCTCATCCCCCCTCCCTTCAATCCTCTCCATCCCCCGTCCCTTCATGTGCCTCTCTCATCCCCCCTCCCTTCTCCTCTCTCTCGCCCTCCCTTCATCCTCGTCCATCCCCGCCTCCTTCATCCTCTCTCTCCCCCCTCCTCTGTCAATCCTCTCTCATCCCCCCTTCCCTTCATCCTCTCCATCCCACTTTCACCCCCTCCCTTCATCCCTCGATCATCCCCCCTCCCATCTCATCGCTCTCTCATCCTCCCTCTCACCCTCTCATCTCTCTCATCCCCCCCCTCCCTTCTCCTCTCATCTCCTCCCCCCCTCCCTTCATCCTCTCTCAACCCCTCTCCCCGTCCACCCCTTCAATCCTCTCTCACTCCCCCCTCCTCATCTCTCTCACTTCCCCCCTCATCCTCGTTCATCCCTTCTTCCCCTCATCCCCCCCCTTCCCTTCCTCCCCACGCCCCGCTTCTCTCCTCCCCCCCCTCTCTCTTCTCCTCCTCATCCCTCCTCCTCCCTTCCCTTCTCTCTCTCATCCCTCTCCGACCCCGCTCCCTTCGTCCGTCTCTCCTCCCTCCCCATCCCCTTCCGTTCCTCTCGTCCTCCCTCCCCCCCTCCGCTCCTCATCTGGCATCCCTCCCTCTCCCTCTCCTCCTCGTTCTCTCCCCCCGCTCCCCTCACTGCTTCTCTCTCTCATCCCCCCGTCCCTTCACCTCTCTCACCCCAAGACTAGTCCATAGAAGAAAAAACCACCACACACTACCACCAGTACAAGTACAAATACACACACCAGGACAAACAGAATACCACAGGACACACCTCCCTCTGCTCCATGGCTTTTCCGCCGCTCTTTGGCCCCCCCCCCCCAGGTCCTGTCACCATCTCCTCCTGATTGGCTGCATTACACTGCAGGTATCCAATCAGGATGGAGGAAGCTGCCCAGCCCCCTAGCAGCAACAGCCCTGCTGCTCCCCTTCTCAGGGGAAATCCCGCAATTGGTTTACTAAGAGTTACTAAGAGAGGTAATACCGCACACACTACATGCCATCACCCTCACCACCCCCCCCCCCACCCACACTCTGTCCCGCTCGCCCTCCGCACACACATACATGTCCCGCCCCCACTCACGCATACATGTCTCGTCCCCCTCCCGCACACATTCATGTCCCCCCCACCTCACACACATACATCCCCCCTCAGCACCATACAGTCCCCCCCCGCACACATACATGTCCCGTCCCCCCCACACACATACATGTCCCGTCCCCTCCCGCACACATACATGCCTCCGGCACACATACATGTCCCCCCGCACACATACATGTCGTCCCCTCACACATACATCTCTTCCCCCCCCCGCACACATACATGTCCCCGTTCCCCCGGGGACGGGACATGTATGTGTGTGGGGGGGACGGGACATGTATGTGTGCGGGGGGGACATGTATGTGTGCTGAGGGGGGCATGTATGTGTGTGGGGGGGACATGAATGTGTGCGGGAGGGGACGAGACATGTATGCGTGCGTGGGGGCGGGACATGTATGTGTGCGGGGGCGACGGGACATGTATGTGTGCGGGGGGGGGGGGGGGGGGTGATGGCATGTATGTGTGCGGTATTACCTCTCTTAGTAACCTCTTAGTAACCAATTGCGGGATTTCCCCTGAGAAGGGAGAGAGCAGGGCTGTTGCTGCTAGGGGGCTGGGCAGCTTCCTCCATCCTGATTGGATACTGCAGTGTAATGCAGCCAATCAGGAGGAGGTGACAGGACACTGGGGGGTGGGGCCAAAGAGCGGCGGAAAAGCATGGAGCAGAGAGAGGTGTGTCCTGTGTGTATTCTGTTTGTCCTGGTGTGTGTATTTGTACTTGTACTGGTGGGTATGTGTGTGTGTGTTTTTTCTTCTATTGGCTGTCTTGGGGTGAGAGAGGATGAAGGGAGGGGGGATGAGAGAGGATGAAGGCGAGGGGGTGAGAGGAGGAAGGCGAGGGGGAGGGAAGGAAAGAAGAGGAGGATGAAGGGAAGAGGGGAGAGGTATGGCCAGATGAGGACGCGTGAAAGGGCGGGGAGGGTGAGGAAGCGAGAGGAACGAAGGGGGATGGGGAGGGAGGGAGAGACGGAGAAGGGAACGGCGGGGTCGGAGAGAGGAATGAAGGTGAGGAGAGAGAGAAGGGAAGCGGAGGGGAGTGAGGAGCGAGAAGGATGAAGAGGTGGAGGGAGGAGAGAGGGCTGGAAGGGAGGGGGGGATGAGAGAGGCAAGGGAAGGGAGGTGGGGGATGAGAGAGGAGAGGGAGGGGGGAGGAGAGAGGATAACAGGGGGGAAGGGAAGGGGTTGGCGGGGTGAGAAGGAGAGGGAAGGGGTGTGAGAGAGGATGAAGGGAGGAGGGGGAGGAGATGAGAGGGGGTGGAGATTGAAGGGACGGGGGGGGATGAGAGAGGATGAAGGGAGGGAGGGACGAGAGAAGGGAGGGATAGAGAGAGCGATGAGATGGGAGGGGGATGATGAGGGATGAAGGGAGGGGGGATTTGAGAATGAGGGGTGGGGGATGAGAGAGGATGAAGGGAAGGGGGGATGAAGAGAGGATTGACAGGGAGGGGGGATGACGAGAGGATGAAGGGGGCGGGGATGGACGAGGATGAAGGGACAGGGCGATGAGAGAGGAGAAGGGAGGGGGGATGAGGAGAGGAACATGAAGGGAGGGGGATGGAGAGGATTAGGAGGGGAAGAGGGAGGGGTGGGCGATGAAGAGGAGGGGGTGGGGAGGAGCTATGAAGGAGCTTGATGAGGGGCCATCGGAGGATGAAGGAGGGGGTGAGAGGATGAAGGGATGGGGGTGGGGATAAGAGGGGATAGGGGAGGAGAAGGGAGGAGGGAAGGATCGAGAGGATGAAGGGAAGGGGGATGGATGAGAGAGGATGAAGGGAGTGGGGTGAGGATGAGGGAGGGGGGATGAGGGATGCACAGGGGAAGGGGGATGAGAGTAGGATGGAAGGTTAGGGGCGTTGAGATGATGAAGGGAGGGGGTTTAGGACAGGTACGAAGGAGGGGGTGTTAGAGGATGAAGGGAAGGGGGAAGAGTGAGGATGAAGGGGGGGTGAGAGAGGATGAAGGGAGGGGGGATGAGAGAGGATGAAGGGAGGGAGGGATGAGAGAGGATGAAGGGAGGAGGGTGAGAGGATGAAGGGGAGTATGAGAGAGGATGAAGGGGAAGATGAGAGGATGAGGGGGGATAAGAGAGGATGAGGGGAAGGGTGTGAGAGGACGAGGGGATGGGCGGGTGAGAGGATAAGGGGGAGAAAGAGGATGAGGACCTGTATGACTGGAGGTCAGTTATTTATAAATGATCTGACCATTACATCATTTGTTCTAAATTTCACTCCAAGCGTGCACCAATTTGCACTATTTGCTTCCTCCCAAGACGCCTCCTAAGTTTTATTACGAAATAGAATATAAAGTGGTGCAAATTGGTGAATAATTGGAGTGAAACTTGGAAAAAATTACGTAGCAGTCAGGTCATTTATAAATAACATTCTTCCCCACCAACGATTCTCGCGCGCGTCGCACCTTTCACCAATGTGTCCAGTATTTTTAGACACGCCACTTGGCAACCCTACATGTGCTATATGAATAGTGTACGGTGCTGTTTATTTTACCATAGTTTTAATTCCCCGAGACTTTGATCATAGTTTCCTTTCAAAGTTTAATATAACCTGCTTCTGTGACTTTTAACTAAAATAACGAAACATTTTGCCGAAGAGAATATCAAAACCGTTTCACGGGCTGAGCAGTGGGGTTACCCACAACACCTCTCTCAGACACGAGAGACAGGGAATATTCCATCCCGTTTATTTCCACTTTCACCATACACAGCAAACCGATTAAGAAAATCACCATCAAATATTGGTATTTAATCCACATGATGGCTCCCTCCGTGACGCGCTCTTAGTTCCACCACGCGTCTCCTATGGAAGCTGAGATATACTAGTGACTGCTGAGACTGGGAGGCTCGATAGACTCTCCTCCAGATTCGTAGTTCACACACAAAGTATGGCACATTTCCATGCTGCAAATTCTCCCAATGTCATGTGGCAGCATCCAGAAAGGTCATTGTTTCACACACCCGCAACCAGGGAGGAAGTTCCCCTGAAGGCACTACTACGCCGGCCTACCCCGTTTTGTTATCTATGAATAAATGTTCCCGTGGATTGAGTTATGCAGGCAAAAATACCCAAGCAGGATTCGACAACACAAATCGGCCATCTGTAGACACGATATTTAGTTTGAACTTTTTCTAACGTACTACTCACCGAGAAAACTCTGTAGTAGAGCACGTGTAGGAATTTAGGGAAGACACCAATAGGCAACATTTGCGCCCAACTGAAGGCACATTGCTATATAATTCCAAGCGATTCAGGGGGTTGGGCAACCCCAGGGAGGTGAAGATACTTTGGGATACAACGATTACTCCAATGGGAAGCCTATTGAATTACAAAACTGGACAGATTGGCACAACAAGGCATCAACAAGAACATAGACCTGTGAGATTAAGTTCACCTGTGTCACAAAGCAGGGATGAACTGATCTCTGGGGGTATCCCCACTTGCCAGAGAGAAGACCCCAACATAGATTAGAGTTTCTTATCTGGCATTCATGTTCCTAGGCACACCAGCTGCCTTTAAGGTTCTTAATCGTCCACTCCACAGATTTTGCTGTGTACATTTATTGCTTCAAGCTTTAGGGACAGCAACGGCCATGCTACACTGCACTAGGAGGGCCAGGGAACAGGACCATAATGGGCCATGCTACACTGCACTAGGAGGGCCCGGGAACAGGACCAGCACTGGCCATGCTACACTGCACTAGGAGGGCCAGGAACAGGACCAGCATGGGCCATGCTACACTGCACTAGGAGGGCTAGGAACAGGGCCAGCACCGGCCATGCTACACTAGGAGGGCCAGGGTACAGGACCAGCACGGGCCATGCTACACTGCACTAGGAGGGCCAGGGTACAGGACCAGCATGGGCCATGCTACACTGCACTAGGAGGGCCAGGGCACAAGAACCATCACGGCCGTGCACTAACTGCACTAAGAGGGCCAGGAACAGAACCAGCATGGCCATGCTACACTGCAGCTAGAGGGCCAGGGCACAAGACCAGCACGGCCATGCTACACTGCACTAGGAGGGCCAGGAACAGGACAAGAAGGGCCATGCTACACTGCACTAGGAGGGCCAGGAACAGGGCCAGCACCGGCCATGCTACACTGCACTAGGAGGGCCAGGGAACAGGACCAGCACGGGCCATGCTACACCACTAGGAGGGCCAGGGAACAGGACCAGCACGGGCCATACTACACTGCACTAGGAGGGCCAGGGAACAGGACCAGCACCGGCCATACTACACTGCGCTAGGAGGGCCAGGGAACAGGACCAGCACGGGCCATGCTACACTGCACTAGGAGGGCCAGGAACAGGACCAGCACCGGCCATGCTACACCACTAGGAGGGCCAGGAACAGGGCCAGCACCGGCCATGCTACACCACTAGGAGGGCTAGGAACAGGGCCAGCACTGGCCATGCTACACTGCACTAGGAAGGCCAGGGAACAGGACCAGCACGGGCCATGCTACACTGCACTAGGAGGGCCAGGAACAGGACCAGCACCGGCCATGCTACACTGCGCTAGGAGGGCCAGGAACAGGACCAGCACCGGCCATGCTACACTAGGAGGGCCAGGGTACAGGACCAGCACGGGCCATGCTACACTGCACTAGGAGGGCCAGGAACAGGACCAGCACGGGCCATGCTACACTGCACTAGGAGGGCCAGAGAACAGGACCAGCACCGGCCATGCTACACTGCACTAGGAGGGCCAGGAACAGGACCAGCATGGGCCATGCTACACTGCACTAGGAGGGCTAGGAACAGGGCCAGCACCGGCCATGCTACACTGCACTAGGAGGGCTAGGAACAGGGCCAGCACTAGCCATGCTACACTGCACTAGGAGGGCCAGGGAACAGGACCAGCACCGGCCATGCTACACTGCACTAGGAGGGCCAGGAACAGGGCCAGTACCGACCATGCTACACTGCACTAGGAGGGCCAGGAACAGGGCCAGCACCGGCCATGCTACACTAGGAGGGCCAGGGAACAGGACCAGCACGGGCCATGCTACACTACATTAGGAGGGCCAGGGAAAAGGACCAGTGCCAGCCATGCTACATTTCACTAGGATAGCCAGGGAGCTAGGAGGGTGCTGTAGGAAGCAAGAGAGGGGCCAGTGTGTGCAGGAGAGGAAGACAGATGAGCAGTGGGTGCAGGAGGGAGACAGGGGCAGTGAGTGATGGAGGCAAAGAGAAAGAGGGACAGTAGGTGCAGGAGAGGAAGACAAAGGGGCAATAAGTGCAGGATGGAGTGAAGAGGGTGTAAGAAAGGAAGGTAGGGGTCAGTGGGTGCAGGGAGGAGACAGAGGAGCAGTGAGAGCAGGAGAGGGAGGTAGGCAGTGGATGCAGGAAGGAGGGAAAGTGAGGAAGTGGATACAGGAGGTAGAGACATGGGCAGTAAGGTGGACAGGAAGGAGCGAGAGGCAATTAGTGACTGCAGGAGATTGTGGCAGGAGGAACAGAGAGGGGTAGAGATGCAAGATGCAAAGATAATAAGCAGGGGGTTCAGAGGAGAGGCAGGGGATGCAGCAGAGAGAGAGGGGGGATGGGGGCTACAGATCCTACCACAATGCTCTGGGTCAGGCTACCTCTTGATGGCGGAAGGCTTCTGTATCTCTCTTACATTCTCCAGTGGCATCTCCTTCTGCAGGGCTCCGTCATCATGACTCCGTGACGTCGCTTTGCTAAGAAAATGGGACATCACGTGATGTAGCGATATGTTGCTGTGGCAACAGGACGCCCTGTGGTGCCACGTTGCTAGGACATCATGTTGTCATGGCAACTCGACAGTTGTCTTTGTGCTCCCTCCTATTGTTGGCCCCCATGGGGGTACCCTAACCTTGGGACCCCTAGGCACGTTTCTATGGTTAGGGTGACCAGATATCCCTGTTTAGCCGGGACAGTTCCGTTTCTTTGTCCTGTGTCCTAGAGTCCCAATATCTAGCCAAATGTCTTGGTTTTCGTCTGGCGCTTGCCGGCCACGCATGCGCGGTTGGAGCATGTCATTTGCCTTTGTGCCACATATGTCCCGGGGAAAATATGGTCACCTTAAGCACAGTGATACACAGAGGTATTATCTTTAGGGTGACCGGTTGAGCCGGGACAGTCCTGGATTTCCATTATATGTCATGGTGGCACGACAATTTTCTCAAAATGTTCAAATGTCTTGAGTTTTTAACCTTTCCATGGTTGGACTCACTGAAAACTCTTAAAACCGTGATAATAGATACTGCATGTTTTTATGTGATCGATCATATCAAAGAGTAAACATTTTAAATAGATTGGTAGACTCTAATTACCGGTAGCTATATGAAATACAGTAATGCACTGTACTGGGAGAACAATCAATAATACAGCATAAATGGGGACGCGATTAGACAAATACCGTTACAATATTTATTTTTTAGTGATGTAATTTGTTTTATAAATAATTTTTTCATGAGTCCCAGTTTCTACTTTTGAAAATCTGGTCACCCTACCTACAGTGTCTAATGGTAAATCTGGCCCTGGCTACTTTAACCAGCAAAGTCAGCCCTAGGCTGCGTTATTAGGTGGGATGATCTGCAATATTCTGCCCAATTTATTTATTTATAAAAATGTTTTACCAGGAAGTAATACATTGAGAGTTACCTCTCGTTTTCAAGTATGTCCTGGGCATAGTTAATATGACAAATAATACATGGTTACAAATACAGTTACATAAATGAACAGGGTATACATTATATACAATACATTGCATGCATAGTTAGAGAAGATGTATATTATAGGCTTATGTAACATTTACAGACCAGATTAAAATGTGAGACAGCCTTAGATTTGAAAGAACTTAAACTGGTGGTGAATGTGAGTCTCCGGTAGGTTGTTCCAGTTTTGGGGTGCACGGTAAGAGAAGGAGGAGCGGCCGGATACTTTGTTGAGCCTTGGGACCATGAACAGTCTTTTGGAGTCAGCTCTCAGATGATAAGTGCTGCATATGGTAGGGGTGAGGAGCTTGTTCAGATAGGTGGGTAGCTTGCCCAGAAAGTATTTGAAGGCAAGACAGGAAAGGTGAACTTTGCGCCTAGACTCGAGTGATGACCAATCTAGTTCTTTGAGCATTTCGCAGTGATGTGTGTTATAGTTGCATTGGAGAACAAAACGACAAATTGAATTGTAGAGGGTGTCAAGTTTGCTAAGGTGGGATTGAGTTGCCGAGCCATATACTATGTCTCCATAGTCAATAATTGGCATTAGCATCTGCTGTGCGATACGTTTTCTGACCAGGAGACTTAGGGAGGATTTGTTCCTGTAAAGTACCCCTAGTTTCGCATAGGTCTTGGTTGCCAGGGTATCAATGGCATCCCGAATGTTAAGTGGGAGTCAAGCCATATGCCCAGGTATTTAAAACTAGTATGATGAAGTGTCCGGGAAGCGCAATATGTGAAAAGAAATATAAATCGTGATAGTGCAATATTGTTAGGATTATGATCAGGATATAATGTCTTGGCTCAATAATTAATACTCACAAACGTGAGAGGGTATAAGGCACATAAAGGTATCTTTTAGGATGCTGTTAGTTTTCACTCGGTGGACAGGAGATGCAGAACTCAGTGTTCCCCCAAATATGTGGACTCCCAAGGACCTTAATAAAAGATACAACTGGACATAGTGCAGACCGTCTGTACAATTTATAATTGGTAAGTAAAAAGGGAGTCACTCACATGATATCAGTTAAAAACAAGCATTTAGATCTCTCTGGATCTCGCTAGCCGAATGGATGATGTCTCCTATTCCCCTCTCTCGTGGCGTGCGTTCCAGCGGTGCGTTCCACTCAACCGAAAGTGATGTCATCCACTGAGTCCACTTCCTGGGGTTTCGGCCGACTCAGGAGAAAAACGTCACTCTACGCGTTTCACCACATAGGTTTCATCAGGAGCTGCATCTTCCTATAAATTTGTATAAGTATCACTGTTTATATAATTTTTTTGCATATATTTTGCACCAGTATCCCTGTGTATTATCTGATAATTTAGAGCGCCACATTTTGATAAGTTTCCTTTTTATTTAAAACTAGTAACAGGAGTTAGGGTGGTGTTAGTGTTGGTTCTAATGTGGAGCTCAGTCGCTGGAAGCTTTAAAAATTTAGTCTTGGTCCCAAATACCATTGTTACAGTCTTGTCAGTGTTTAAAAACAGTTTGTTTTGGGAAATCCAGTTTTCGCGTCTCAAAAAGTCAGACTGAAGTATGTGTTGAAGGTCAGAGAGGCTATGGCTGTGTGCATATAGGATTGTGTCATCTGCATACATGTGTATTGAGGCTTGACAAGCTGTGGGGAGATCATTGATGAACACTGAGAAGAGTAGGGACCCCAGAACAGAGCCTTGCGGGACGCCACAGGTGATATCCAGGGGGTTAGAGTTAGAGCCAGAGATGGACACATGTTGGGATCTACCCGATAGGTAGGACTGAAACCAGTTTAAAGCATGCTTCCCTATTCCAGAGCTCTGGAGTTTGTTAAGCAGGATAGCATGATCAACTGTATCAAAAGCCTTTGCAAAATCTAGGAATACTGCACTAGTGAGTTGACCCCGTTCCATTCCACACTGGATTTCATTGCAAACTTTTAGCAGGGTAGTTACGGTAGAGTGTTTGGGGCGAAAGCCAGATTGGAATTGGCTAGGGAAATTTGTCTTGTTATAGTAATCGCTTAATTGGGAGTGGACACATTTTTCCATGACTTTGGATAGGATTGGGAGAAGGGAGATTGGCCTGTAGTTTGAGACAGTGCTTTTGTCCCCACTTTTGTAGATTGGGACAACTCTGGCAGCTTTCCAGGTCTTAGGGATATGGCCTGCAGACAGGATAGAGTTGACTATGGAAGCAATTGGTTTGGCAATTGCTGGCACCAAGTCTTAGGAACCTAGATTGTAGTAAGTCAGGTCCACATTGGCTGCTTTGTTTTAATTTGATAAGTGCTTGTGTAATCTCCTCTTCGGATACTGGGCCAAATTGAAATTTGTGGGCAGTGTTGGGAGGGGGTGGGGCTATAGCGTGGTTGTAGGGTGCGTCAGTGATCAGCCTCTTTATAGAAGCAGCTTTCGTTTCGGTTTCATTCAGACCTCATTCTGCATACAAATAGGAGACACGCAGGCCGCAGCAATGAATTTGGGAGTGTTCAAATCCAAGGTCTTCCTCTTCCTGCTCAGCCTTGGATTCTTGGTAAGTTCCTTGAATGTATAAGTGATATTAGTGTTTGTTATCTCTTGTCTCTTGTACAGTATCACTTCAGTTGTAATACAGAACATATGTGTACATTATATATGTATATAGTGGGGGGAGGGGGAGAAAAAAGTGGCAGAACCCCAAGCAGAGAAAAAATAATTAACTTTAAATAAATGTGGTACACTAAAAAAGTTATCACCTCCCAGTTTGTATTTTTAATCGCTTTCCTAATATTGATATTAGGAGCTTTTTGTTGGCCACTAAACTGGTAGTGCAGGCCTGCACAACATACGGCCCACGGCCCGCGATGCCCTCCTCCCGTACCCCCCCCCCCCCCCCCCCCCCACAATAGCAATAGCGTCTTGGTCCAGCCCTGTGGGTACATGTATTTTTATATTTTATGATATTAGTTACTGGACTTTTCACAGTTGGGCTTTCAGATCGCAGTCTGCAAAGCTAATAAACATCTCTAAACCATCATAAATTAAAGTGAATGCTGCTAACCATATTATTGCAATTCCAGCATATGTTGCTACATTGCAATACCTCTCAAAAGCCCCATATTTATTTAGTTTTATTTATAAAATATTTTACCAGGAAAAAAAAAATACATTACCTTTGATTTTCAAGTAAGTCCCGGGCACAGAGTAAAGTTGAGAACATTACAAGTTACAGTTACAAACATGTTTTAGCATGGGAAACGGCCAAGGTCTTGAAGTATCTTAGACAGGAAGTGGGTTTGAGGGACTTGGTTAAATTATTACAGCAGTGAGGTGATCGTTATGAGAAGGAAGAGCGACCGGATTCTTTATTGAACCTGGGACTGTAAGCAAGTTTCTGGAGGAGGATCTAAGGAGATAAGTGCTGTGTACATTAGGGGTGAGAAGCCTGCTCACATAATTGGTAACTTGTCACAGTAGACCAGGTTATTTACACCTTTTTACCGGGGATCATTCATTGAGCAAAACAAGGTAGTGAAATAAATTGTAATTTATTCGGCATAAATTCGCTTACACACAATTAAACACAAAATACAGACGAAAAGACAAACTTACTTTGGGGCTGGGGTTAAAAACTAGACTTTTTCCTAGGTGCAGGGAACTCTTTGGGAGAGTTTTACCCTGACCGGGACTTAGCCCACAAGCCACCGCTACGTTCTCTTCTGAGAACTTGGTCCCTCCTGACCGCGAATCAGCCCAAACCTCCTGGAACTCAAATCGACATAAAATCCCAGCGCGTCCGCTACGATCGTTTCTGAGAACTTGGGCGCAAAAGTCGGGACTTGGACTTTGGCGGGCAGGTTTTTTAGGCTCAAAATCGAAGCCGGTTGCTCTGCTATTCACACAGAAACAACCTTGAAAAGCCCGCCCGTGCTCTAACTACAGGGAACCCCGAATCTGATTGGCTCATCGATTCTTATAGTATTTTCAGTTTCATTCACAAAACTGAGTAGCCAATCAACGCATGGGAACTTTCCCAAGCAGCCAATTAGAGCCCAGCCGGCTAGAAAAGCAGGGTCAGTGGGAAATCTGAAATAGCCAAGAGACATGCGCAAGCCTGCCACCTCTCTCCCTGGCCATCTCAATGCCACCCGCTGGGCAGGCTCCACCAGGTCTGGCAGAACAAGCGCCATCCCGGAGGACTGCCATTGATCTCGGACCTGGTACTGCAGTTTTCCCCGCTGAAAAAATGCAATTTACACCTCTGGGCATCCTCTTGTTGCTTTGAATTCCGATGTCCAGCAGACTTACCTATAATATACATATACACATATACACACATATATATATATATTTGTATTATGTGTATATATATATATATATGTGTATATATATATACACATAATACAAATAATATACAAAGCATAACCCGGATTGCAGCTGTATTAAAATGCATACATAAACATAAGTATATACAAAGTCTCGAATAATATAAGTCTGGTGGACAAATATTAGACACACACACACACACACACACACACATAACCCCTGCGCCCCCCCCCCATACACACAAACATTCACCCCCTCCCTTCTTGGGGAGAGTAAGGGGCCTGGCAGGGTGGTATAAGGGGGGCCTGAGGCATGTGGGCTTCCCGGGGCCCTTGGATGGGCCTGCTGGGATCAGCATGGCCAGCACAAGGCAGAGCCCAGCAGGTCTGCAGAGGCCCGGCAAAGAAGCTGGAGAAGAGAGGGACAGATGGGCGGGGCTGAGCAACGGAGAGGGCACTTCTATCCTGCAGGAGGGAGCCGGCAGCCAAGAAAGTGGAGGGCCCGGCAACCAAGAAAGGGACGGGCCCGGCAGCCAAGAAAGGGGAGGATCGGGCTTGCTTGCAGAGAGTGTAGGGTTGCCGGCATGAAGGTCGGGCCCCTTGACTGGTGGGGACCGGGAAAACAGTACCAGCTTTCCCCCCCTGTCGGCGGCCCTGGGTGCAACCACCAAAATATACAGGCTGAAATATGGGTATAAATGGATTTAAAAATAGCCACCCATACTAATCAAAAATCAAATCAAAAAAGGGCGCTGTACTGGGGACAGAAAACGTAACATCACAGGTACAGCAAAATGCAGTAATTGACCAGAAAGTATACCCCCTACTTTAACATTGCGTCAAAGAAGGTCTAACAGAATCCGTGCCATTAAACATACAAACCGTGCGATTGTTGATTTTAGTTTTATTTTGGCACATAATTGCAAGGTCATGCGTCACATCCACACTATATACACCGGCCATGTTATCAGCGGAGGTTGTCAGTGCTTTTGGGGGAGGGTGAGAGACGCACGGGGCCCAGGAGTATAGAGGAAAAGTAGAGCCGAGGGATTTTGCCATCTTGTCGTCAAAATTATTTTACCATTTTATTATTGCCTGTGTGAAAGTTTTTATTGTGGTTGTGATTTTATTTCTGTATGTTTTGCGAGTGTAATTTTGTATTTATTTTTTCCTTTTTGTCTCGCTGTTTTTGTGTGTGAGTAGGCGGGGTCTCATGTGAGGGGCGGGTCTCGTGTGACAAGGCGGGTCTCGTGTGAGGGGCGGATCTCGTGTGACAAGGCGGGTCTCGTGTGAGGGGCGGGTCTCGTGTGACAAGGCGGGTCTCGTGTGAGGGACGGTGCCTCGTGTGAGGGACGGTGCCTCGTGTGAGGGACGGGGCCTCGTGTGAGGGACGAGTCTCGTGTGAGGGACGGGGCCTCGTGAGAGGGACGAGTCTCGTGTGAGGGACAGGGGCCTCGTGAGAGGGACGAGTCTCGTGTGTGGGACGGTGCCTCGTGTGAGGGAAGGGGCCTCGTGTGAGGGACGGGGCCTCGTGTGAGGGACGGGGCCTCGTGTGAGGGACGGGGCCTCGTGTGAGGGACGGGGCCTCATGTGAGGGACGAGTTTCGTGTGAGGGACAGGGCCTCATGTGAGGGAACGGGGCATAGTGTGAGGGACGGGGCCTCATGTGAGGAAGCGGGGCATAGTGTGAATGAGCGGGCGCGAGGAAGAGCAGAGGAGTGGCAGTTAAAGGTCTGCTGTGACTGTGGAAGATAGGCGATGAGGTCGGGAGTAGGTTAGTAGGCCCCAACCTTCTGAGGTCCGATCAGGCATATGTGACCTTAGGAGAGGCTATGGGGAGGAAGGTAACGTTTCGGAGACTATGATATAGCGTTTCCAACTGCTGTAGAGCCTTCAATATCACAGCATATGCATATTGTATTGTATTGTATGTCTTTATTTATATAGCGCCATTAATGTACATAGCGCTTCACAGTAGTAGTACATGTGGTAATCAAATAAATAACAGATAATATAAATAACAGATCATGGGAATAAGTGCTTTAGACATAAAAGTAACATTTCGGAAGAGGACTCCCTGCCCCGAGGAGCTTACAGTCTAATTGGTAGGTAGAACGTACAGAGACAGTAGGAGGGAGTTCTGGTAAGTGCTTCTGCAGGGGGCCAATCTTTATGTATCGTGTTCAGAATATGCACAGTGCTACTCATATGCTTCTTTAAGCAAGTGTGTCTTAAGGTGGGTCTTAAAGGTGGATAGAGAGGGTGCTAGTCGGGTACTGAGGGGAAGGGCATTCCAGAGGTGTGGGGCAGAAAGTGAGAAAGGTTTAAGGCGGGAGAGGGCTTTAGATACAAAGGGGGTAGAAAGAAGACATATCACAGGAGTATGAATTATAACGTTCAATACTGCAGACAATAATCCTAAAATATAAATTTTATAGGGGTCCATGTCAATATAGACTTGAATCAAAAAGATACTGTGTGGTCATTTGCATGTCATGTCCCAGAATCCCTGGCTGCAGTGGAAGCACTGTATGCTAGGGCAGAGGTGCGTAAACTTTTTTTTCCCCCTCTTTAAACCCTTTCGTGCCAGTTATACCTGCAACGTATTTGTTTTGCAGTCTCATGTAGCCAAGAACAGTTGATGTACATTTATATGTATGTTTAATTTCCATATGCATGTTAGCTGACTTTTGAATGGTCGGCAATCTGGTATATTGACAAACATGTCTTTGTTTTTCAGGCTTCTGCGGCTGGCTTAGGTTATGTTGGGAGACAGGTTATCATGACTTATAATAACTATTACCAGTTCTTGGCGGACTATGCCATGATTGCTGCAGTGGTCATCATGTTCATGGCTGTAGTGATGTTCATCGTTGGGCTCCTTGGCTGCTGTGCCACTCTTCAGAAATCTTCTAAAATAATGGGAATGGTAAGTACATCACTTTAACTGTCGGCAAATTGAAAACACGTTCAATGGAGTCTTTAAATGTCCTATCTGAACAACTGGGGCAAAATTGGTGCAAAAACTGCACCTGATTTGTCAAAAGAAAGGCTTCCCATTCAATGCAATATGGTTGTCTTTCTTTAATAAACCCGGTGTTGTTTTTATCCACTGGTTGTGTATGTCACGGTAGACCAGGTCTTAACACAGTTATATTTAAGGGATCAGTCACAAGGCAAACCAAGGCAGTGAAATAAAATGAGGTTTATTTGGATAAGACCTCGGACACACACAGGAACACAAAATACAGAGAATATACAAACTTACTGGGGTCTGGGGGTCGATATCTAGCTCTTTCCTAGTTGCTGGGCTTCTCCATACTTCTCTGTGTGAATAGTTCTTTCACCCAGAAGCACCTTTGAGAAGCGCACCAGCAGCTCCTTGTATCTTCAAATCTCCAACAAAAAAAAGAGAGAGATCTGCTACACTACACTCCCTTAGGCTGCGCTTATAGTGTCTGGCGACGGCGACACAACGTCGCTCCAAAAATAATCAATTGACTCCGTCGCAAGCGCTTATACTAAGCGTGACGGCGACAGCTACTGAAAATTTGGAAGCCGGATAAATTAGATTTTTTAGAGTCGCCACATGTGACTGTCTCTAAACCAATCAAATTGCGCGGCCGCCCCCTTTAGTGATGTCACTGGCAACAGTCACTAAAAAACAAATGTTAACTTTTGCTGGTGGCGACGGGTGACGTCATCGGTCGCGTCGCCAGCACTATAAGCGCGGCCTTATATAGGGCTTGCTGCCTATCTAATACATTGAGTGGGCTGGCAGCCAATTAGAGCACGGATTGTGTTTGTGCATTCAATGAGCGGGAGGGGAAAAGTCAAAAACTTGCCAATAAAATCATGCCTTTGAGTTTGAAACCCAGCAACCATGTTCCTGGCTAGCCCCATACCCCCTGCTGAGTAGGGTCCTCAATGTCTAGCTGGAACAAAGGCTTTCTACTCCAGATAGCAAGTCCACAGTCCTTCGCCCCCACTATGTGACACAAACCTGCATGTCTTTTGCAATTAACACAGGGAGTCCCTATACTTGGGCTGGTGGCATTGAAATGCTAATCCACATCTGGCTGCCTTTTGTCACAAAACTGTTTTTTCTGCATGCAGTTCAGCTCACAGCACAAACACAAAATGCATTGTAGTTTTTGAACACAGCAACACTAAAACTTGCACTCTACAATTTGGACCTAAAACGTGGGGTCTGTGAACTGGGGCTCTAAAACCTGTTCTAGGATATAAGCCTTCTAGACCCAGCTCTAATACCTTGCTGGCAGGCAATACAGGTTTACCCCGTTTTCCCCCAAATATCCCCCTTTTTCCTCATGTTCCAGAAGTCTATGCCCTCCAGCTAATTCTCCCTATGGGGCCACCCATACAAGGCAACCCACTGATAAGCTTTCTCAGGCAGCTACGGGACCATGTGTCAAAGGGAATACAGCACAAAATGCATTAACTGACTCACTGGACCTACATAGTTAACCCCACACACGGTTCCTAGCTTATAACCCTATTGGGGACAATATAAGGGAACAGAATTACAGGGCAACACAGCAATGTACAATATTAGACCAAAGAGCTGACACCCTCAGCCCTTGCCATACATGTTAAGGGCTAACCAGCTGTGCGTGACCTTTATTAATGAAGGCCGGCTACCCCCTGTCGTCACAGTGTAGTCAGGAGACATTTTGATAAATATATATCCAAGTCTATAAGGCATCTTACCCATCATCTGATAGAGTAACAAGCTGTAAACCATGTTACCGCATCATTAACTATGCATTAGCGCCTTTTCTCAATATTGAATATGGAGGCGCCATTGAGTGTATGCATGTTTAAATAGCATGTTCGTAATGACTCATCTGTATATAAAAAGGTCTATTTACTGTAGGTGAAAACAAAATAAAATAATGGTCAGACAGGATACCTTATAAATCCTTGCCCTTGCCTCTCGGCATGCCTATTGCATGAAGCATTGATCTCTCTTTGAATGCAGCTGTTCATGTACAGATGTCTTTCTAAAACCTTTTGTGGAAACACACCCGTCTTATTTAAGAGATAGAAACAGATTTCATTTCCAAATTGATGGAGGTAACAATTGATGATCATACGTTAGTCTCTTTATGCGTGTCAACATTTATCAATGAAATGGATATCCATGCTATTAAAGGGTTCCTTAGTATGAGGAGTGAAGAAGAACATGAACATAATGAGTTTGTGCTGTGAAACTACAGTATTTTACTTTTCGATGGAAAGTTTTACCAACAGCAATCGGGACGAAATGGGCCTCTTTCTACTCCAACCTGTACTTTGGCTGGTGTTTTTGAGAGGGAGCTCTTCAGTCGGACCTTGTGGGTTATCTGGAGCAAATCTGAAAACCGCGGGCAGATGCAGTATTTGATTCAGTATATTCCGGTATTTTAGCCGCGGCCGCCTTTATCCTAGTGCATTTTATTAGCGCTGTCTCGGCATGAATGCGGCATGAACGCGGTGAAATGCGTGGCATTTGGAAAAAATCCCCGAAAAAATTCGGAGATGTTGGAGAATAAAAAGGGCCGTGGCTGTATGTGATTTATACATTTTAAATGTATACATTTTGAGGTGCACCCATTGCTTTCACCCAGACCATGTAATACAGGAAAAGGGAGACCAAAAGCGCACCAGCACAAACGGAGCAGGAAGGACCCAAAACAAAAAATGATTAAAAGGGCACTTTAATATGACAAGAGACCCATCCAACGCGTTTCGAACGTCACAGCGTTCTTTTTCAAGGATAAAACACAATGTAATAACATCCATTATATACCCTTACTTGTGGGCCGTTTCGCACCAAAAAACGGAACCTGATGACGTCATGACGCTACGCGCGTCATCGCGCATGCGCAGAGCGACTCAGTGCCGATCTATGGGCAAAGCAGGTCTCACAGGCAGTGTGGCCCTCTTGGTTAAGGGCAAATCATAGAGAATCACTGCCCCACTAATACAATACATCCCTATGACGCATACATGCAGTGCTAATCACTGCGCATGCGCATTGCGACGATACAAACATCTACAATGCTAAAATCCAAAAGTTAAGAAAAATAGAAGAAAGAGAAAGAAAAAACATTCTATAATGAGGAAAACTGAGAAAAAACATAATAACTTACAACTATGCTAACACATAAGGGAAAAATAGGAATACATGAAACAAAACATATAAACACAATTTGACAAATAATTTAAAACAACCAAATAACTTAAAAAATATATGTTAAAATATGAATACTGCATAACACATATTGTATATCTAAATCCTAGGAACCAGGGAAATATAACCAAATATAATACATATAGAACATTGTATAAAGGTATCATCATCATAATACATCATGACTTGCCCTTAACCAAGATGGCCACACTGCCTTTGAGACTTGCTTTGCCCTTATATCGGCACTGAGTCGCTCTGCATATGCGCGATGACGCGCGTAGCGTCATGACGTCATCAGGTTCCGTTTTTTGGCGCGAAATGGCCCACAGGTAAGAGGGTATATAATGGATGTTATTACATTGTGTTTTATCCTTGAAAAAGAACGCTGTGACGTTCGAAACGCGTTGGATGGGTCTCTTGTCACATTAAAGTGCCCTTTTAATCATTTTTTTGTTTTGGGTCCTTCCTGCTCCGTTTGTGCTGGTGCGCTTTTGGTCTCCCTTTTCCTGTATTGCATAAATGTAGCTGCACAGCTTGCCTACCTACTACCAGGATGTGAGTATTGCTTATTTTCAGGGGAACCTGCCGATGAGACTGAGGGTGAGTGGGCTTGTACCATCTACCACCTGTCTTCAGGAGGATAGTACCCATACTATTGCACATTAAGTACTATATTATTTTCATTAGTACCCTGGTTTAGTGGTTTGGCTTATTTTATTCATTGCACCTGCATTTGAGCGCTTCAGCTATTTTCTACCCAGACCATGTAGCCTGGCAGGATGTGTGTATGTGCGGACTACCAATTCAGTGCCCCAGATCTCTTTCCTAAACACAGATGTCCGCAAACAAGAAGTTGCTGACTGGTTATTTGCATGAAGGATAAGTGGGGCGCATTGCCGAGCAGCTAAGATGCTGGATTCTACTGGCGAGCTACTGTAGCAGGGTGACCGCTTACAAACATCTGGAATGACGATAGTGACCTTTAATTTGACACTGGCCTCTGCTCATCCAACACATTTATACCTCTGCCACATGGGAGACCAGCACCACGCCTGTGATAGCATGCAGATGAGTTATTGGTATACATTAAGGGAATAATAGTATATAATGACTACAGAGCTCTTATCACTAGGGAGAGTTTATTTCTAAATAATGCAACATAGAGGAGGGGACTATCCCTTTCAAAATCAAAGCAGCAATCCCACCTGTTCAATTTTTGTTTTTCAAATGTATTTGGTTTAATTTATTTTTATTGCACGGGTACAGAGGGAACCTCCCGCTGAACCACTTTATTTTCAGCTCTGATCACCCCACTCGCCCCACTTCCCCTGTTCCTGAGTTAGTGTAGTCTCTGCTCACTCCAGAGGAAATACAATCGCCGTTAAATCTTGCGGATCCCACAGGTCCGTTGGGAACCGAAATGTCATGGCTTGTGCCATCCTGTTGTGTAGCCCATGCACAGGTCCGTTACGATGGGTTCACAGGGAAACATAAATCTGTGACATCACAAGGGTAGAGAGAAAAATGTCAATGGGCCGGACATATCACAAGAAGAAATTACCATCACTTAATACCAAGGCATTTTAAAAGACCAAGACGACGACCAAAAGTAAGGTACGATGATAAAATTAGAAAAGAAATTGTGGAGCAACATGATGGTTGATGGGGCAGGTCTTCCTCCAGCAGTAGATCAACAAGGACTAAAGATTTGGATCATAATCTTGTATCCAGTAGCCGGTGTGATGTTACAAAGGGGCCGTTATTTATTTTCATATACTATGTACCACTACCTTTTACTAGTACAAATTACACATTTATAATTCAACATCCCTTTTAAAGAAAAATGTATTTATTTTATAAAGTATATTTTCTTTCTGATCTTTTACAGCATAAATAATCCCTAGATCCTTCTATAGTGGTCCAAAATCCGTGTTTAATCATTTTATTTGAAGTACTTCGGTCCCTATGTACAAAGGGAATTTTGACATACAATTGGTATATATATATTGCATCATATTTGTGTTGTGCCTCTTTACGTCAACATACAGTATCAAGGACCTCACTACGGTTTTAGTTCCATGAGTGTATTGTTTGGGGAGGAGTTACATGGCACAGAGATTATAATAAATGTAACAATGTGTGCACCTGTGTGTCACGTTTTTTTTTCTCCTTTTAATATGTACGCAAAAATTCTGCCAGGTCTGAGGTGACTCTAGGTTTCTTGCTTAAAATTCTGAGCATTAGCTTAAAAAAAACAAACAAAACAAAAAAAAACTTGGTGCAACTTGTCCAAACAAGTATTTCTGAACGTAGATAAATAGGCACCATAACGTGTGTGTGTGTGTGTGTGTGTACACATTCATATAGGTACATCTCTTTGCACCCATGCGGCATCCCTACAGGAACATTTGATAGGTTTTACACTTTGTTTCATATTTTGTTGGCTAAACTAAAATGTTGCAATTACTTGTATATACATTGATCTGTCTATGAGAACATATCGTAAAGTAGCAAACACGTGAAATCTTATGGTGTTTTATTTTTAAATTATAAATCAGTTCTCTAGTATTAGATAATAGTGACTGTGTTTTTTGTTTTTATTCAACTCTAAAAATAGCATTAAATGTGTTTTTTTTAAAAGCATCCTTTGACTTCTATAGCAGGTTTTAGCACCCCACAACCCCTCCCCGCCCTACCCCAAGCAGTGCAAGATCTTTGTAACACTTTACTGTTTGGGATAATTTGTTGCAAATGTTCCCAGCAGTTTGAGTTGTACACTGTAACAATAGATAATGTTATCTTAGTAATATCAGGATACATTGTAGCTGCTGACTGAAGCGGCCATTATGTTGGGCACACAGTCAGGATTTTGACAGATTTATAACAGGAGCACCAAACGATTGCCCGCTTAGGTAAGAATGTAGAATTATACATTGTCACATGCTTTACATATATAAAAATAAGAAAAAAGGGCGGATGGGAATGTAGTATTTCTGTCTTAATGCAACATTTCCATCTTTGTGGAAGTATTTCAAGTAACAAAAGCTGATTTCTTGCATAACGTTGGTCTCAGGATGCAGCTTTTGGATACATCCTGGCTCATTGCTGCAAACGCCTGGTGTCAGTGTGTTTTTTCGTAGTGCCAGTAAGGAAGGGAGGCACACTGCAGCTTTTCTGACTTAACTTTTGCATGGCTTTTAGAACTGATTTATTGTTTAACTAACTCCATTCTGTTCATGCAGCGTCTACCTTTTGTAAGACTATTGCCCAGTATCACATAACAAGAATTGTATTTAAATGGGTATTTTAATACACATGCATAATATCTGTTCACATTTTGTTTTCTGCATTTGTAATCATAAAGAACCATTTACTTGTTTATAATCATGTAAAAGAAACAACATTTGGTAGTGGATTGATTTTCTATTAATATTGTGCTTGCGTTAGGGTGTCTCTTTGAGATTAATTGAATTGAATATTTTCTCCCCCATGTTTTAGTTCCTGTTTCTGATCTCAATTATTGCTGCAGTAATTGTTGCCTCCATGTTGGGACTTCTGTTCAAGGAAAAGGTAGGATTTATTTGCAAGATTGCTGCAATTTTCAGAAGGCTGTGACATGCTATAGCCGAGGTTCTCAACCCTTTCTGATCAGTAGCCCCCTGAAGAAGGATTTTTAAAATCTCAGGGCACATCTGCTCTTCAGACCTAATTCCCCCACCTCACTTAGGCTGTGTCACCGCTGGCGCTGAGCGTGCAGTGCTTTCCGCTTATACTTACATATGTCTATATGTGGAAGTCCCCGTTAACGCGGTGCGTGAACAA
Source organism: Ascaphus truei (assembly GCA_036426205.1). Taxonomy (NCBI): domain Eukaryota; kingdom Metazoa; phylum Chordata; class Amphibia; order Anura; family Ascaphidae; genus Ascaphus; species Ascaphus truei. The sequence goes on from WSYH01000325.1 coordinate 102,567, forward strand.
GCTTGGCGCTTGAGTAAACAAAAAAAATTGACTTTCAAGCGTGCTCAACTTGCCCGCAATGCCTCTCCCCCCGTCCGCGCTTGTGAAATAGGCAGGCACCCAGCGCTCATGCTTAGAGAGTTGGTAACGTCACCGCTCTCAAGTATGAGTGCGGTCAGCGCCAGCGGGGACGCAGCCTTACATTCATACCCACTCACTCCCAGCCCCTTCCACCACACAAACCCCTCACTCCTCCCACCGTAAACATGACAGCTGCTCAGCAGGCGCACCGTGTGCTGTCTGGAGAGACTTCTCTCGCTCTGTGCTGAGCTGCAGCAGATCGCAGCCTCTGTGTCTCCAGGTGGTGCAGGAGTTGCCAGCTGGACCCCCACAGCCCCAGGTACCCTATGTTGAGGGTCGCAGAATCCAGGGTTTCCTGGCACCCTGGTTGAAAAACACTGTACTAGAAAAAAAAAAAAAAAGGGATCTCCAACCAGGTTTATTTAACACCTCCTCGACCAGAGGTGCAGACGATACATTATTCAAATCTACAATATATTTCTGGAACCACAAGCCGCACAGGGTTAAAATTGCTTGTATCATGCATTGAAGTTTAGTAGCTAAGATGAGCATCAATAGCTGTTTAACTTGTGTTGTCTTAATAAAGCCTGCAATGCTTTATACGTACAATATGTCCAAAAATGTTCATGTATATTTAGAAGCTGCTCAGAGTGATATCTAAACTAAACAGAGATGTGCGCTTTCAAGGCCCCAAATCGGTGGGATTTGGAGGTTCCGGACCATAAAAATAAAAAGGGATTAATGGAAAAGTGCTGTTTTTTAAGGAACGAGATCGTTAAAAACATTCAGTGGAACAAACTGAAAATCATTGAGTCTTGACAGGTCTGACTGAAAGGATTGCGATGTCCTATTATGGATATGTTACATAACCAATGACATTGAGGACGCAGTGCTTTGGGTTTTCTTACTAACTGAAATTGGTTAGTCCGGGAGCAGCACACAACTTTCTATTCCAACTTAATTGTGCTTTAGTAAAGAAACTCCATCCCACGCAGCCTCTCTGCAATTTCCAGCATCGTTAAGGACTTTATTAATCAGATGGACTTATAACGGTCAATTATTTTTTACAGTTCTTTTTGTATTTAGGAGAGTATTCTTTTTTTACATTTGCAAGCTATAGATGAAATTTTTTAATGAATTGCTATTAAGTCTCTGCCAATACAAATGCTGTGAAAGATTATCACAATAATTATCGGTCTTCTGTTAATCCTCAAAGCCACAGGTAAATTGTTATTTTTCTTACGTCCTTTGCAAATAAATATTGAAGCCGTTGTTACATAAACAGAAGTAGTTGGTTTGCTGGAAGTTGTGGTTCCTGGACAAATAAACACCTATTTTTGTCACAAGATAGAAATTCCTTTAGGGGAGTGTAAGAGATGTGTGCAGAGGTATGCTAATGGGGAACAACAGACAGAGAAAAGAAACCTAGTTTTGGGCACTCAGATACATCTAATGGGTGAGATATGAAAAAATTAATTAAAACGACTTTAATAATGGGGACCAGTTTAGGGGGAAATTAACATATGGCTTTATTGAGCCTTTCCCTTTAAACAGCACAGCAAACAAAAATATACAAAAACAACAAACACCTATCCCTGTGTAAGGGCTAGCTTACTTCCCCAGTCCCTCTCTGCAAGACTAGGGGAAAAAGCCCCTTACTCACCTATCACCCCAAACTCTAAACCGGTACCTTTAAAGCAGGTGGCCCTCCAGGTCAGTGGTGTCCGGGTTGTTGTCTGCTTGAGGGTCCAGCCATATACTGTAGATCTGGTACACTTTTTATCTCGCTCTCAGAACACAGCCCCCCCCTCCCTCTCTGTGTTCTCAGAACTCTCCTTTCCTTCAGTCAGCCCAGTTGTAACTGTGCTAGGAAATCTCCCTCCTGTTTTCAACAAAAGGCTTTTTCTTAGAGCTCTAATTTAGCCAGGTGGAGTCTGATTAATTGCCTGGCTGCAATTAACCTGCTCCATGCTGGATTTAGAGGCAGTTTCTCTTAACCAGGGATAAGTCCCTGTTACAGGGAGATTTAAATAATTATGCTAGTAAGTACACTTTGGCAAGCTCGCCCAATACATAGTCATTTCAAACCTTGATTCTGCGTGCTGTCGGGGTCTATAAAAGCTAAAGTAAAGAAATACCAACACTTATCCCTCTAGGGTCACCAACTTTCTTACCCCTAATACTGCTTAAAAGCCTGCATTACAAATCCTATGTGCACAAGTCTTAGGCCGTGATTATAGTGGGTGTGCGACCGAGCGCATGGCGCCGTGCGCGCCTGTCGCTAGAGTGATTTCTGTTCTTTGGGTTTGCGTGACGCGGAGGCGTGGCCGTGACGTCACGTGAGTGGTTCACCCACATTGGCTGTGCCGTGCATGTGACCCGGCCGGCAAAGACAAAACAATTTGTCTTCTCCAGAAGGGAGAGCGCGGTCGCGCACTTTATGGGCGGCCTCATGGACACAGTAGGTTTGTTGTTTGTGTCGCACGCGCGCACCGTCACTGCCACTATAAACGCGGCCTTAGTTGTATTGCAGGCTTTTAGGGAGTATTAAGGGTAAGAAAGCAAGAGATCTAAAGGGATGTGCATTGGTATTTTAATGGCCCGGTTTCCACTATGATCTAATACTTTGTAGCACAGTGTGATCTTGCGTTCACTCCTGTGAACTTGACCCCGGAATCAGAGTTTAGTGAACCATGTATTTGTCATCTTAGCTCTGTGCCCAGGACATACCTAAAAACGAGATATAACTCTCAATGTATTACTTCCTGGTAAAACATTTTTATAAATAAATAAAATCTCCCCCAATCTCTCAACACTGCAGGTCCATGTAAGACACCAAAACTTTAGATATGTGGGGAGGGGGGGGGGAGAATCCACATTGCTGTGGTTTTTCTTCTTGGGTGGAATCTGCTTGTTGCGTTAAGTTCCCTCAAAGCAGATGAGCTTGGTTAATGCCGGAAGCAGCTGCTGCATATAATGATGTGCCGTTCTTTGCTATACGTTGCACGCTTCCCTGCAAGGAGATTAAAAGGCAGGGAACGTACAACTACGTTATAATACCGGCTGCACATGGAAGGGTTAATATAACCTCTGTCTGTAACCAACTGATTTGAATCTGTAGGAAATCAGAACTTATGTGAACATTACTTTTAACTGTGCGGTATTTGCTTTTATTAGATTAAGCCTATTGTGGAAAAAAACATGAAAGACGTACTCCTGAAATACGATGGGATAAATGTAAAGAGCACGGCTATCAATTATTTGCAACAACAGGTATTTTATTATCGATTTATATGCACTATATTTTCTTTACGAAAAGTAGCTCCTACTTTAAAAAATCAAGTTGCTAAACTTTCTCGATGTGTATTAATGTCTTCAATAGGAATATGGAAAGAACGCACAAGGCAGTCACAATGCAAAGGATGTTATCTGCCGCACACCATATTTATCAAAATACTCTCATAGTTACCGGTGCTCTTGTGCTGAGGGGTAGCCTGCCGGAGACCCAAATGGTAACAGGAAACAAGAAAAACACAAGGCACTTCGGATTTTCTAATGCTGAATTTTAATGAGCCAAAAATATGACGTTTCGACATAAAATGGTCTTTTTCAAGTGATGAAATTGCCATTTCATCACTTGAAAAAGACCATTTTAGGTCAAAACGTTGTATTGTTGGCTCATTAAAATTCAGCATTAGAAAATCCGAAGTGTCTTGTGTTTTTCTTATTTCCTAACAACACACAAGGGCCATGTTCCCAATATTACATGGCTTTACTTGCTGGTTGACTTTGTTGCTTGCACTCTTTGCAGGGTATATTCACTCACCGCCAGCAGCAGTCATTATTGCCGTTAATGCATGAACCAAGGAAGGGAATAGCAATTCTGCGAAGTCCTAGTGGTTAAGGAGTAATGGTAGCAGGGGGATACAAAGCACAATGACTTTATTTAGAGGCTTACAGTTAGGGTGACCAGATTTTGAAAATGAAAAACCGGGACATTTTTTTTTTACATAACAGTTTATTTATTGTAGTACACTTATACTTACTACCATTAGTCCTTGTTACATAGTTGTGTGTGTGTGTTGACCTCACTAATCGAACAAAAAAAACCCAGATGTGAATGATTCTGAACATCTTAACCAGTGTCAGGACGCCCCCTCTTCACAATTTCTAAAGCAGCAATCCCGCCTGGGATCTTACCTGATCCACAGTCCCTCAAGGTACTATACTGGAGAGGAGGTGTTCCCTACCTGTCTTCCGAGGTCTCCCGCATGAAACTTGAGTCAGATCTGGAAGAAAGAAGGGTAGGCTACTTCGGTGTAGGTATACGGCAGTTAAGATAAGACAGGGAGGGTGAGAGAGAGAGAGGGTGAGAGATAGAGAGGGTGAGAGAGAGAGAGGGTGAGAGAGAGAGAGGGTGAGAGAGAAAGAGGGTGAGAGAGAGAGAGGGTGAGAGAGAAAGGGAGAGAGAGAGAGAGAGAGAGAGAGAGAGAGAGAGAGAGAGAGAGAGTATTGGCTGAGCCGTGCACGTGACCCGGCTGGCAAGACAACATTTTTTTTCTTCTCCAGCCGTATGTATGGGCAGACTCATAGCCAATAGGTTTGTTGTTTGCGTCGCACGAGGGCACCGTCACTGCCACTATAAACGCGGCCTTAGTTTTATTGCAGGCTTTTAGGGAGTATTAAGAGTAAGAAAGCAAGAGATCTAAAGGGATGTGCATTGGTATTTTAATGGCCCGGTTTCCACTATGATCCAATACCGTGTATCACAGTGTGATCTTGCGTTCACTCCCGGTATCAGAGTTTAGCAAACCATGTATTATTTGTCATCTTAACTCTGTGCCCAGGACATACCTAAAAACGAGATATAACTCAATGTATTACTTCCTGGTAAAACATTTTTATAAATAAAATATTTCCTTCCGGTTCACTAAGTGAACTAGAGGACTTACCTTATCCTGGTGTAGTCCTACTCTGTTCTATCTCTTTATTATAAAAAACAAAAAAGTTATGTATTAGGGAAAAGATGGAACATGATGTCTGTTTAATGTATATCTGCCTAATAAAAATATTTGAAGAAAAATAAATAAATAAAATAAAATCTCCCCCAATCTCTCAACACTGCAGGTCCATATAAAATACCAAAACCATAGATATGTGGGGGGAAAATCCACATTGCTGTGGTTTTTCCTCTCGGGTGGAATCTGCTTGTTGCGTTAAGTTTCCTCAAAGCAGATGAGCTTGGTTAATGCCGGAAGCAGCTGCTGCATATAATGATGTGCCGTTCTTTGCTATACGTTGCACGCTTCCCTGCAAGGAGATTAAAAGGCAGGGAATGTACAACTACGTTATAATACCGACTGCACCTGGAAGGGTTCAGTATAACCTCTGTCTGTAACCAACTGATTTGAATCTGTAGGAAATCAGAACTTATGTGAACATTACTTTTAACTGTGTGGTATTTGCTTTTATTAGATTAAGCCTATTGTGGAAAAAAACATGAAAGACGTACTCCTGAAATACGATGGGATAAATGTAAAGAGCATGGCTATCAATTATTTGCAACAACAGGTATTTTATTATCGATTTTATATGTTTTTTTCTTTACGAAAAGTGGCTCCTACTTTAGAAAAGCAAGTTGCTAAACTTTCTCGATGTGTATTAATGTCTTGAATAGGAATATGGAAAGAACGCACAAGGGCCATGTTCCCAATATTACATGGCTTTACTTGCTAGTTGACTTTGTTGCTTGCACACTTTGCGGGGTATATGCACTCACCGCCAGTAGCTGTCGTTATTGCCGTTAATGCATGAACCAAGGAAGGGAGTAGCAATTCTGCAAAGTCCTAGTGGTTAAGGAGTAATGGTATCAGGGGGATACAAAGGACAATGACTTTATTTAGAGGCTTACAGTTCCATCTTTCTTTTGGACCCACTATTTGACCAACGAGTAGGCCATTATGTGCTCATGCCCAGAATGCTAATATCTGCAATTCGAACACGGGATGATATTTAGTAGGTTGGAACAGGTATGAGTGAGTTTGTGCGAGACTCCTGGATGGTTTTAAGAAGATTTCCCTTTCTAAACACTTAAGGCCATTGTGCACATTAAAGCATCGTTCCCCATTTATTATATTTTTGTAAATATACCTGAACCAGGAGCGGGTCCTCCAGAGCTGATCTGTGGTCCCCCCAGGGACCCCCGAGATTATTTGTCGGTCCTTTGTGCCGGCGTATGACGCAGATAAAACTACCAACGTGGCTGCTGGGTCAGCACTAGAAAGTTGTGATGTCATCTCCCGATGATGTTGCAGCTTTCTATTGAACATTGGAGCAAGGCAGATGCCGGCGGCCATATTGTATGTGTGTGTAATATATATACGTATGTGTGTGTATATATATATTTATATATATATCTCCCCCTAATCTCTCCCTGTCTTCTCTAATTTTGCGCTCTCTCCATCTCCTCTAATCTCTCTCTCCTCTAATTTCACACTATCTCTCTCTCTTATATTCTCACTCGCGCTCTCTCCTCATCTCTAATTTGCCATGCGTTCTGTATTTTACAGCTTCAGTGTTGTGGAGTTCAAAATCGCACTGACTGGATGAGCACCCCATGGTATCTCTCTAGTAAGAACTTCTCGGTGCCAGTGAGCTGCTGCAAGAAGAATGTTCAGAGCTGCACAGGAAGTCTCGGTGCGTTGCAGAACATAAACACAGAGGTGAGGAGATACGTACAGCACAATGAGGCACTCGCTGCACAATGAGGCACTTCTCAACTCAATTTGGGAGTCCCAATACACTGGAACCTATGACTCCCGAAGGGCCCTATAACCACTCCCTCTCTCACCACTGATCCCAATAAACACACTTACTGTTTTGGGGGTTCAAATGTTTATTGTGACCAAACCATGTAGTTGCTAGATAAGTGGTGCTCAATCTTGGCCATCTACGACATCCTCATTCAGCCTGAAGGAAGCGGAGAGAGCCAATTTCTGACTGCTTCTTCTGTTGGAGCTAGGGAGAGAGGCACAGAGAGAGGCACAGAGATGCACATGCTGCTGCACTGCAAGGGTCCTTTGGCGACCTCCAGGAATTTGCCAAGGACCCCAAGAGGGTCTTGACCCATGGGTTGCGCACCACAATGCTAGATGGATGGACATGGTATTTTTATTTGCTGTACAATATAAAACAGGTAAACAGCGAAGAGGCAAGAACCCAATTAAAGCACTCGATACCCTAAAGATAATAGTAATGTGACAATATTCAAATACAGTCTTTAATGTTATGCTGATTAAAATAATGGGTTTTAAAATCCAACAAAGGACACACATATATTAACCCTAAGTTAAGTTTATATGACACTCCGGGTTCTAAGAAGATCAGAACAGATGAGGTGAATTAAATCAAATGTTCGATAAGGGAGCTGGTATACAGTATTCCCTGGGTATAGTTTCTTCGGTAGGAGCAAGGATGAGAAGGTGCTGTAAACCTGCCTATAAGAAGCAGGTGTAACCCAAACGACTAGGGGCTCAGTACATATATAACAAGCAATAGGTGGAACAGCTAACAGATACCAGGTGACGGTGTGGCTGATTGAGTATGCCTGTGCACATATTCATGAATGTGCTCAACCGTCAGGTACTGTACTTCCACGTATGTAGGTAAAATGTAGAAATGGTCATGTACGCCCCTGAGTATAGGTAAAACCACTGAATACTGCCTATGTAAAGCAAACGTAGCCCAGATATTTAAGGGCTAACTACATTAATTAATGTCAGTGGGTAAAGTGGCTGTCTAATACCAGATGACGGTGTGGCTATGAGTATGCCTATGCACATATTGATGAATGTGCTCAACCGTCAGGTATAGCGCTGCCACATAAATAAACCCAGTAAGGTAAAAGAACAAACACTGGCCTCACCGTTAGCCCTCCGAGTGAACTATCAAACTCAAGCCCAGTATTGAGAGGGTCTGCACGCGTGCGGTCTGGCAGCTGCTCGCTCTGCGAGGTAAGAGGCTGCCACGTCAATACTGACCGTGCGCGTGCACGTGACAGGTGCCGACGCGCGAGTTTCGCGAAAGAAACTCTTTCTCAAGGCTTACATGATGCACAGGTTATAATGTATAAATCTCTGCTTCTCCGTATGTCACATTTTTATCTAGGATTTGAGTAAACCAGATTTTTTTTTTTTAATTTGCATGAAAATGTAAGCAACCCTTTCTTACCATATGTACACAATGGTATCCAGCACTCAATGGAAATAAGGAAAATATTGAGATCAATGTGGTTTAAGAAAATATGAAATCTACTCGAAAGGTTATCACAACCACAGTGATCATAAGGAACAAGTAGTCCTTCTAATAAAAAAATAAAAAAAACAAGTTTGCAAATACAAAAAAAAAAATGAAAGCAGCCGTATTTATCCACTAAAAATATATACAGGAAATAATTAGAGCTGCAATACCTCTCTCCCAATCTGGTAGGCACTAGATAAGAAAGCTGGTGCGCTGAGAGATATGGTAACATGCAGCCAAAAATGCTGTACACAAAATTGAGATTTGTAAAAAAAAAAAAAGTTACATTTCCCTCCCTTTTTCTTTCTAAGGGACATATATACATAAAGGTAAGGGGGTGCAACCTTTCAGGGATCTCCGTTCCCCAAGGTTAAATGAATCTAGGTACTTCCGTTATTGTCCCAAGGCTTGAAAAATCTAAGTGCTGCAAAAAATGCCGTTCTAACTTCCCATCCAGAAGCGCTGGTGCGATGTAATGCGTTCTCAGCATGATCAACACCGCAGGTGATCACCTTATCAGTACATTTTATATTTTCCTTTAACATCATTGAGTGATCTCAATCTTTTACTTATTTCCATGGAGTGCTGGATACCCTTGTATACGTTTTGTATACTTTAAGGGATAGGGGTTCCTTATGGTCTCCGTGACGCCACAACTTATATGATCAACTTTTTCTCCTCCTTGAGTGCTATTTTTGTGGTGGTGTTGTACTGGTGTGTAAATTTAACCCTTTCTTACATTTGGTGGAAATGCAGAGAATAGAGCAGGGTTAGCCAACTCCTGTCCTCAAGAGGTCAGGTCAGGTTCAGCACAGGTGGCTCTTTCAGTGGCTCAGTCAACAACTATAAGTTGGTAGCTCTTGAGGACTGGAGTTGGCTATCCCTGGAACAGAGCAATGCGTCAAAACAAACTTCTGTCTGCACTTTCCTTTTTACATTGATGCATCTCCCCCTACTAAGGCAATGTCGAGTCACAATTGATGCAAATATTGATGCAAATATTGATGTGATTTTCAGCTTGCATCAATGTATCAAGCTTTCCAATTAATTACTGGTCCACCTGGCAGGAAAGGGGTAACTGACCAGGACACAGCCGTTTTAAAACATACAGTACACCTTGAATTCACCCTCCTCACCCCCCCCCCCCTGGTTCTCTTATGGAGGACATGTACATACCTGTTTGCAATAACTTGCATATCCCACTAACCGTGAATAGTTTATACATGTTTACAGGACAATAACTGCAGTTTAGTCATTGCTCTTATCCAGTGGTGGGATTCAAAATGTTTAGCAACAGGTTCTCTCTCACGGAGGGGGGGGGGGGGTGTAATGGGGGGGTGGAAAGAGGGGGGGGTGGAGAGAGACGGGAGAGAGAGAGAGAGAGACGGGGGAGAGAGAAGGGGGAAGAGAGAGAAGGGGGGAGAAAGAGAAAGAGACGAGGGGGGGGGGGGGGGGTGTGAGAGAGAAACAACCCAGGGAGGAAGATACCCGCGCGTTGTGTGGGTATTAGCAGTTCGAGGGGGGGGGTTAGAGAGACCAGGGGGAACCAGTGCAAATAAGTGCAACCTGCAACCAGTGCAAATACAAATGGATACATGCAAACTACACAAGCAGCCAAACTGCACAGGACACAGGCACAGGCAGGCCACACACAGAACACAGCCCACCTCACATCTCCCCCAGCCCCCCCTTACATCTCTCCCAGCCCCCCTCACATCTCACCCAGCCCCCCTCACATCTCTCCCAGACACATCTCACATCTCCCCCAGCCCCCCTCACATCTCCACCAGCTCCCCCTCACATCTCTCCCAGACACATCTCACATCTCCCCCAGCCCCCCTCACATCTCCCCCAGCCCCCCTCACATCTCCACCAGCTCCCCTCACATCTCTCCCAGCCCCCCTCACATCTCACCCAGCCCCCCTCACATCTCTCCCAGACCCCCCTCACATCTCACCCAGCCCCCCTCACATCTCCCAGCCCCCCCTCACATCTCCCAGCCCCCCCTCACATCTCCCAGCCCCCCCTCACATCTCTCCCTGACCCCCTCACATCTCACAGGGGGGAGAGATAGGGGGGAGGGAGCAGAGAGACCGGGGGGGGGGGGAGGGGGTGGGGGGTATTAGAGAGACCATGGGGAAACACTGCAAATAAGTGCAGACTGCAAACAGGACACAGGCAGGAGACACACAGCACAGAGACATACAGCACAGAGACACACAGCACAGAGACACACAGCACAGAGACACACAGCACAGAGACACACAGCACAGAGACACACAGCACAGAGACACACAGCACAGAGACACACAGCACACAGACACACAGCACAGAGACACAGGCAGGAGACACACAGGACACAGCCTCACCTCTCTCTGCTGCACGCCTTTTCTCTGCTCTTTGGCCCCACCCCCAGGCTCCTGCCACCTCCTCCTGATTGGCTGCAGTACACAGCAGCAGCCAATCAGGATGGAGCAAGCTGCCCAGCCCCTTAGCAGAAGCTCTGCTCTCCCTTCTCTCACCGGTTCTGCGAACTGAGAAAAATTTGGGTACAGGTTCGCAAGAACTGGGGCGCACTGGCTGAATCCCACTGCTCCTCTTATCCTATCACAGGGCTGCGAAGCTAAACTGGAGGGCTTGGTGGATAAAGAACTCAACGCTGCAATTTTCGTCATCTTTGGCTTTGTCGTTATTGAGGTACGTGTACGATAGGGTTCTTGTTTTTCTTGGAGGGGTGTAATGTCGCTGCAGATTTATTTATAAAAATGTTTTAACCCTAATCCAGAATGGTTGTTTATTTTTTTATAAAAATATTTTACCAGGAAGTAATACACTGAGAGTTACCTCTCGTTTTCAAGTATGTCCTGGGCACAGAGTTATAAAAAAATACATGGTTACAATAAAAGAAAAGAGGTTATACAGTCAATTACAGACATTTCATGGACAGATAGAGTTTGAAAATTGGGTACAGGGGATTAAGGGCTTGTAAATTTCAGATTGAAATACAGCAGCTTTAACATCACCAAACATCAGCAAACGGCTCACACCCTTTGGCTGCGCCAAAGGGTGTGTGTGTCAGGACTCTGGGCACACGCCCTTGGCGCTGCCCTTCCCTACCCGTACCGCTGGATGCGGTCTCCTCCGTTCCTGCTGGGCACCTCGGCCCGTTCCTCCGCGGCTCGCACGCATGCCGCCGACGCCGAACTCACGCCCGCTCCGCTTACAGGGCGTACGTCACGCAACTTAATTTATGCACTGCATCAGCCGGGTAACTCCGCACCCCGGCCATCTCCGCTCTCAGGCTCAGCTCCTCCCACCATCCTCCGGCAACAAACCAGGCCTTTAAACCCTGCCCTCTCACGGAGGGCTCCTGGGCGCGCCTCTGCTCCGCCCCTTCCTCCCAATGGTCCTTCTCACTTTATAACCCCTGGGATTCCTCTCCAGCCTCGCTCTGCATAGTTCGTCTGCCTTGTGCTGTTACTCACTGTGCCTAGCTCTCTCTCTGGTTCAGCTTCGATACCGAATCGGCTTGTCTTCCTTCCCTCTCTGGCTCTACGACCTCGGCTTCCACACGACCACCGCTTACCTCTCAGACCCCTTGATCTCGGCACCTGGACCCCTACTTCCTGGAACTCTGTAACCCTCGACCTCTGTCTTCGGACCTTACTACGGCACATTCTCTACGCCCGGATCTGGCAAGTACTCTACCTACCCTGGTACCCCTGGCCTTGTCCACGCAACCAATCCACACTCCGGGCACGCTCTCACTACTGCGGGTGCGTGGTTACTCACTTTCCACCTCAGTATTGGGGGTTAGTCTGGTCTGCGGGCAGAACAGCGTGACAGTGTGCTTTTGGGGCAGCGCAGATGTACACTGGGGTGGTTGAGACTGAATCTGTTGCAGCTGTGAACAAAAAGTTCTTTGTGACCTCTTGGCTCATTAACATTCCAGTGGGTGGGGTTGACGTTGCACAAAGTACAAGAAAATGTTAACCCTTACCACACTGGTCCTGTGCAGAGGGGAGCAGTTCTTGCGGAGCCCCATCAGGCTGTCCGCCTTTGGGGCAACGCAGATGAGCATGTACCACTGCGCACCTCAAAGCTCTGAGATAACGTCCAATAACTGGCATATCAATGATGCCCAGCTGATTATCTGTGGGGTTTTCCCATTCTGTCATCTTCCCCCACACTGACATGTCCATGGTTGCCCATTATTAGTTCCTGTTGATCCTTCACAGATTGTGAGTGTGTTGCAGTGCTGAGTGAGCTGTGTTGTCCGGCAATGTAATAATAGCCAGGTTAACATGACCCTAAATCCAAGTCTTTTGGAATTTATTTTTATAAAACGGGGGTTACCGAAGCTGAACTTTAGGATTTATTGTCCGAGGAAACCTTCCACCCTCATTTACCTGAATAATTTTTTTTACTTTGATAGACACGTTTCAGCAGGTGTCTGCTATTTAGGACTAGCCTTTAAAACAGGGGGTGCTCAGTTCCAATCCTCAAGCCCCCCCCCCCAGTCCAAACAGGTCAGGTTTTCAGGATGTCCCAGCTTCAACACAGGTGGCTCAATCAGTGCTCTGTTCGAGCCACCTGTGCTGAAGCAGGGACTGAGACACCTGTGCTGAAGCAGGTGTTGATTGAGCCACCTGTGCTGAAGCATGGAAGGGATAACTTGAAAACCTGACCTGTTGGGGGGGTCTTGAGAACTAAAGTTGAGACCACTGTTAAAAAAAAAAAAGTTATAGAGAAGAATTCAACAAAGAATTGGAGACAATATTTTGTTGCGGCTTTGATAGCTGCCACCTGTTTCTTAACCCCCCTCCTAACGCCGTACTATGTCAGAGTGAAGGGATATTGGCTAATACTAGTCTAGCCTTGAAGATAAAATCCTTTTTGTGGAGTCCTCCCATAGGGTTCCCTGCACCTAGGAAAGTCTAGTTTTCAACCCCAGCCCCAAAGTAAGTGTGTCTTTTCGTCCGTATTTTGTGTTTCCCTGTAAGCGAATTTATGCTGAATAAATTACAATTTATTTCTCTACCTTGTTTTGCTCAACGAATAATCCCGGTAAAAAAGTGTAAATAACCTGGTCTCCCGTGGCAAGAGTCAAGTGAGAAAAAGGCAGCTTCACAGTACATGTACCTGGGGTGGCCAACTCCAGTTCTCCAGGGCCACCAACAGGTCATGTTTTAAGGATATCCCTGCTTCAGCACAGGTGACTTAATCAGAATGACTGAGCCACCTGTGCTGATGTAGGGATATCCCTAATACCTGGCCTGTTGGTGGCTCTTGCGGACTGGAGTTGGCCACCCCTGTCAGACCACATGCAGACATAAACCTATACAGACGATCCTCGCTATCTGTTGTTTTGCTTTACGACTAATGGCTTATACGACGCGTCGCACCGCATTACGCAGGCGGATTATCCCGCGCTCGCCGCTCATTAACATGGGATTCGCTTTATAACGCATTCACTGTCCCACGCAGTTTCCGGAACGGATTCCGTCAGATAACGGAGGGCCGCCTGCAGATGGAAAAGAAGCGTATGCTCCCATAGTTTCATCCAATTCTTAGCGACAATAAAAGTAGAGGCATGGACAGTAGTAGATGCTCTCACAAGGTACAAAAAGATAAAAAAGCTTATCTGCCGGTTATTAGGAGTTCAGGCAGCGCCTGTCAGCCTGGTTAGTATGAAATCCGCGATTCCGAATAGGCTCCGCCCCTTCTCTGTCCTGTGATCCCTCTGACGCGGTGTCCAACAGGTCACACTATGGGAGCATGCACTTTTGTTTCGCATTTATAGCCACATGTAGAAATGCCTTTTTTTTTAGTGAACTTTTTACATTATAATGTATGGAGAACTCGAAGATTGGTCCGTGAAAACGACATTACATCACCATTTTTACAAATCCATACATTGTGACAGACCATTTCAGTTTTGTACGTTGGAAGCAGCTTTTCCTTTTAAATAAATAAAGATTTCTCTCTAGGTGGAAAGCAGGAGGGTCTCGGGAGCTGAGCTGCGGTCATTTTAACCCCACTGACCCCCTGAGATACTTACTGCACCTCTAAAGGTGCTGCCAGTATCTCAAGCCAGCCTCCTGCGTCATGCGGGACGATAGGTAGCTGCAAGGGATGACGTCACAATGCCGATTCGGATGAGCTTGTTCCCCTTGTTATCCTGGTACCCAACACATCTCATGCCCAGAATATTTAGAAATGGGGAAACCGGCTCCAGCGCTTGTCATTCAAACACTGTTAACATACGGTTATCAACACAGCGCTATATTGTCTGTTGCACTATAGTGAATACACTTCTTACTTTGTCATTGTTTGATGTTGCACTCATCCACAGTTCATTGAGAAGTTCACAATTTTAATAACAGACTAACTTTGTCTTTCCTTCTTATTTACTAATTGTGATTTTATGAGGTTCTTGCACGAGAACAAGGATTCTTGTACCCATGGGATTCCTGTAACACAGACTGGCTCAGTTTCTCCTTACTGCCAGGAATCCTACGCACCAGGCGATTTGAGATTGAGATTCCTCTAACCTTAGCCTAAAGAAAATTATATGTTGCCCCCTGTAGACGGACGTTCACAGAGGTACACAATTGGAGGCTTTTATAAGGTGAAATTATAATAAGGCTTTATTGTGCCTTTTCCTTTTCATCAGGAAATCATCCAAACACAGGGGGGGAAACAAAGCTTCTACTCATTTGGTAGTATTTCTAGTGAAATCCTATGCAATTAATTCACATCTCCATTAGTTAAGCATTTCTCCCAGCCCCAAACACATAGCATGAAATAAGCAGATATAAGCAGTCTCTTAATAATGAAAGTCTTAACTGTTTGCTGCTGTAGAGTAAGCTTCTCTGCTCTCCTGGAACCGCACCCGTGTGTGCACAGAAAATCAGCATCCAGGTTTAGAAGTCTTATTTGGTGTCTTGCAATCAGCTATGCTGGGCAGAGCTCAAGACCAGTCAGCTCCAGAGATGTGTGTTCTCTTGGTCAGTCTCTCCTGGGAGACTCAAGAACACTGCTCTGTCTCTCCAAAGGTCAGCTCTCATTCAGAGCTAAGGAGTCACTTCCTGTCTCAACAGACAGGCTTTTGTAAGCAATCTAGATCAGGCAGGTGGTATTTATTAATTGACTACCAGCAGTTAACCACCACACTGCTAGATTAAAGGCACATTACTTGAACAGGGATTACTCCCCTGTTACACCCCCTTTACTACTGATAGTTGGGTTCCAAATGAGTTTAATGTATCCTGCAGAATTAAATATAATACAGACACCTAAGTGGTTAAAATACCTTTGTGGGTGATCTAGAACCCAATGGCATTATAATTCTATGCAGGTTCCTGTGAATGTGTTGTCATAGTCCTGAAGTCTCTTATTAACATTGCATTGGAGGAGGGGCTAAGTGATTTAAGGTTATAGTACCTGCTCTTACTGACCAGAAGTAGTGTGTAGCTCAGGGGTAGCCAACTCCAGCCCGCATGGGCTTCCAACAGGTCAGGTTTGCAGGATATCCCTGCTTCAGTACAGGTGACTCAGTCAATAAAATCTGGCCTAGTGGTGGTCCTTGGGGACTGGAGTTGACCACCTTTGATGTAGGTGTATTTGCACACAAGAAACAAAGTAACTTGGTTATTCTGTCGATTCTTGTAGCTAGATGCCTAACCATTGTCTTATTTTTTGTTTTTATTGTGCAGTTATTTGGGATAATAAGCGCCTGCATCATCAGCTGCGAGAATAAGGGGAAAGGTTACCAGCGACTTTAATCTGGAACTGAAGTTTGAAGAAAATCAAGAAACCTTCACCCTGATTGCACTTTCTCAGCCAGTTCTGTAATGATTTAGTGCAGAGGTAGCCAACTCCAGTCCTCAGGGGCTACCAAAGAGGTCAGGTTTTCAGGATATACCTGCTTCCCTGATTTTAGCATAGTCTTTGACTGAGCTCCCTGTGCTGAAGCAGGGATATCCTGAAAACCTAACCTGCTGGTAGCCCTTGAGAACTGGAGTAGGCGAGCCCTGATTTAGTATATACACATTGAAAATTAGATAGACTCTGCTTCCATGTTACGATTTTTTCTTTCTTTTTGGGATAATTTTGTTTGAATGAGCACTGACATTTTCCTCTCTGATGTGAAGACCAATCCTCCTCCAATTCCCAATATACTTTTAAAATGGGTGCGTGACTTTTCTTGGTAGTGAGTGGACACTGCATAGTTGCAGTAGGGGCCAAGTTGCTAATGTAATAATGCTTTATTACAAAGATTATGTACATGGGCTGGGTATTTGTTTTGGGATTTAAAAGGTTTTGTAAAAATGCAGTTAATTCACCGGTTTCCAGGCGCAGGCTTTCTGTTTTTCTCAAGTGAAAAAGTAACAAAGAATATATGTGTTTCACTGTATTATGTCTGCACTGCTGTCTTATGTTTGTTAGGCAGATGGGTGCGCAAACTGGGGCTGTGAAATTTGACTCGGGGCGGGGGGGCGCTTAAAAGTCCCGCGCTCTTCCACAAAGCATTTCAATTAAATGCCGGGGGAGCACGCGAGGCCTCTGTATGTCGCTTACCTTGTCTCCCGAGGCTTCTAGAGACGCGTCGCCATGGCGTCAAATGATGAAGCGTTGCCTGACATCGTGATGTCATAAAATGCAGATGAAAAAGTAAGTGGGGTGGGAGGGAGGAGAGCAGGCAAGAGGGCACAGACGAAAAAGTTTGAGCACCCCTGGACTACTACAGTATAAGGCAAAGAATATCATAGAAAAATAGTTGATGTAGATTATATACCTACGGACGTGTACAGTATATATAGATTAAAATGACATATCGCAAAAATAAATGACCACTGTTTGATAAAGATGATGCTGGACTGGATCCTAAAGAATGTCAAAAGCCCCAGACGACGACCAACAGTAAGATGGGAGGATAAAATCAGAACATTTGTTGTAGCAAATAATTTGGGGATTTGAAGTGGTCCATTATCAAAGATTGCTTTATTCAAACCAGTACTCATTTCAAACCAGTGGCCACATCCATGCTTAAAGCAACCATCAAAGGTGGTTAAATAATGTCCCATTGTGCCAATTCCACCGTATTAAAAGAAGTTGCTTAACTGAGGAATTTTTTTTAAAAATCAATCCATGGTCTTGGTCGAGAAGTTGGAGCCCATGGGCCATGATAGGGATATTGTCATGGACGCTTTCAATAAGGTTAAGATCATGAATGCAGAGGCCCTTTTGCCTCAGTCCAAAGTGAGAGGTGAATCTAAAGGAAAGGGTTTATTGAAAAACTCATTCACCTGATGCTCTTAGTTCACGATCTATATTATAGGAACGGTTTAATGTCAAACTCCAGGTTTAGACCCAAAGGAGAAATGGTTTTTAACTCATACATCCAAAACGATTCTCTCTTAATTAGAGCCAGATTTTTGTTGCCCCCCCCCCCCCTCCCCCCTCCAATAGGGCATAACTTGTTCTATAGGTTTGAATGTAAGACCTTTGGGGTTAGCATTGTGAACTAATAAAAAGTGATTGGAAACACTGTGTGTTGTGATCTTTCTTTTAATATTGCTAAGATGTTCCAATATATGTGTTTTAAGTGGATGTATGGCCCCTAGCGCATTGAGATCATGCACCACTAACAATTACTCTACCTGGTTAGATCCCCCAAAGGGCTTTTTTAATTGCAAAATATGTACCGCTTGCCAACATAGTTACAAAGTAGGTAATAGTTTTCAGTCTAATATCACAAATAAAACCTATAATATCAAACAACATCTGAATTGTAGATCAAACTTTGTTATCTATCTCTTAGAATGTGATTGTGGTTTACAATATATAGGTAAAACCATACGTCCCCTTAAAACACGTATATTGGAACATCTTCGCAATATTAAAAGAAAGATCACAACACAGTGTTTCCAATCACTTTTTATTAGTTCACAATGCTAACCCCAAAGGTCTTACATTCAAACCTATAGAACAAGTTATGCCCTATTGGAGGGGGGGCAACAGAAATCTGGCTCTAATTAAGAAAGAATCGTTTTGGATGTATGAGTTAAAAACCATTTCTCCTTTGGGTCTAAACCTGGAGTTTGACATTAAACCGTTCCTATAATATAGATCGTGAACTATGTAAACTAACATCTGTTTTTCTTTGTCCCCCTCCTCCTAGAATCTGCATATAATGTATCTTTAAACAATCATACCCATTAGTTACAGCTAATAACTATTATTTTTATTATTAGTGTATTCTGTTTTAATTTTCTTAAATTTATTTAATTTTTTTTTATTATGTTAGACAAATGTATCATGTTGTTATTAAAAACCAATTTTTGAGCTTCACATATGTATTGATGTGGAGATAATTGTAACTTGCTGCATAGCATAAACCGACACCCTGTTGTATTATGTAATTATACTCACCATTATTCAATTAATTCCTAACCTATGGGATTAAAGTGTAGAGTATATAAGGCCATTACACACAGTCAGAGTCACTCCTGAAGAACCCAAAGAAGGGGAAACGCGTAGAGTGACGCAGACCATCCAGCCCTACAGCAGACTGGAACCTCTGAGTCCCAGTGACGTCACTTCCGGTATCGCCGAGACGCTGACACGCACCCGTGAGACGCACGCCTGACTACAGGGGAATCAGAGATCTGTCCGTTCCTGCTACAGAGATCCGATCTATGAGATCTAAATGCCTGTTACCTCTTTTAATCATGTGAGTGCATTGGATTATACTTACTTTTTATAAAAAAAAATTATACAGTCTATGCTATGTTTGGCTCTCTTATCTGACACTAAGGTTACGAGGGCGTGCATCTAGATTGAAAGCCTCATTATCACCACTGAAAACTACAAAGCATCATCCAAAGATACCATTACGTGTATATATCCCATCTCACATTTTGAGTATTCTATACATCGATTTAAAGATAAAGCCATCATTTTATTATCACAATATTGCACTATCAGAATATATGTTCTTCTGTCTTCACATGTTTGCGCTTCCCGACGAACGACTCCACATCTATCATACAAGGGATTGAGAAAGCAATCCCACATTGGGTTACAGCTGCATTCATCAAACGTGTTTGTATTTTGTATCATTGTTTAATCACTATTGCACTTATTATTTATTGCACTTTGATAATTAGAGCGCCACCACTGATAAGTTCCTTTTTTCAATTGCATGCCCAAATTCCTCACAAAATTCAAATAAGTCTGCTTATCCGATTCAAAACATCTTGAATAAACATTGGGGCATCCTTCTGTGTGGCCCTCTCTTGGGCTCATGCTTGCCCAAGAAAGCATCTGTTGTTGACAAGAAAGCTAGGAATGTTAAGAGTGTGGTAGCGCCCAGTAGGCTTAAACCAATAAGAACCCCTTCCGCACCTCTGTCCTCTGCATTTGGGAATTACAAGTGCAGCAGAAATAGGAGTATCATCTGCAAACATCTCAAGGTACAAAACAAATTGAGTTCCTTTGCCAATAGACATTCAAGGTTGAGTGCAAGATGAATTGCCTCAGTACGTGTCACCTATTTGTTATTTTGTGCCAGCGAGACGCACGACTCGTACATTAAGTATGAGATTTTTTGGAACACAGATGCGTCTCTAGACACTTCTCTTCAGCAGTGAAAAAAATAAAATGAAAATCTGCACTACCAATTGTGATTAATATGTGATAAATATTAAATATAAATGTGATAAGAGTGTATATACCCTTCAACCGTGAAATCAAAATTAATAATAAATGAAGAACAATATACAGTAGTGATAATAAAAACAATCAACAAAAAACCTTGTGGTATTATTATGAGAGTCTGCTGCTATTTCAATCTAGATGGCTTAACATCAGATAAAACTAGTATAGAAGAGAGAACAAACAACACAACTCTCAGTGTAATAAGTTCAATTATATTAGGAAGATGTGAAAGAATGGTGAGTATCGCACGTACATACATTTCCATCAATTAAAGCAATACATGTATAGGCACGTTACCACAACGGCGCTCTGCTGGTCCCCTCATCTTACATGCATCATATGGTCCACTACCAAGAGATGGATATCCTTAGCGTTCCTCACGATAGCCGGGTACTGCTGTGTCCTGCTGAAAAGGCTGGGGCAGATTATACCCTCCACGTCTTGGTTGTGCCGAGATAAGCACAGCAAGTTCGTCCGCCGCCAAAACACCCGCTGTATCCAAAACGCCGTGCAGGGCGTCCGTCTGCTCGGGGGAGGAGGGGGAATCCGTCTCAGTTGACTGGCTCCGTGACGGAGATGATCCTCACGCGTCACACGCCTCAGCTGTTACGGCCCCGGCCTCAGGAAACACAGTGTGCGGCAGGGGAAGAAACACAGCTGCAGTGTTGTGGATATCGCGCAACAGGGATAGAACAGCAGAAGCGAGGTGGAGAAGGAGAGAAGAGAGAGAAAATAAGATGAGATGGTCAGAGAGTGGAAGGGGGGAAATGGAGAAATCAGAGAGGACAGTTTTTTTAGTGAAAACCAGGTCTTGGTAGTGGCCATCCTTGTGGGTGCTGGCTGCAGTCCACTGTTGAAGGCCAAAAGAAGAGGTTAGAGAAAGCGGGAGGCCCAAGGGAGAGAGGGGTCATCAATATGGCAGTTGAAGTCCCCAAGGAGAAGAACGAGGGAGTCAGGAGGAGAGAAAGAAGGAGAGCGAGGATTCAAAGTGAGAGAGAAAGACAGAAGGGGGGTGAGTAGAGGGTAGGCGGGCGATGGATGACAGCCACGTGGACAGGGAGAGGGAAGAAAATCTGGACAGTGTGAGCCTCAAAAGGAGGGAAAAGCAAGAGAGGGAGGAATAGGAAGGGTTCGATAGCGGCAGATAGAGAGCTGGAGCCCCACACCTCCACCATCAGGGTGAGAAGTGTGGGAGAAAGAAAGGCCACCATAAGAGAGGGCAGCTTCCAGAGCAGAGTCAGACTGAGTGAGCCAAGTCTCAATTATAGCAAAGAGAAGCAGAGAGTGAGAGAAAAAGAAGTCGTGCACAGAGAGGAACTTGTTGGAAAGGGAGCATGCATTCCAAAGGGCACAGGAGAAAGGGAGAGAGGAGGGAGGGTGACGGGATGGGTATGAGGTTAGAGGGGTTCACACCACAGGGAGTGGAAGTTGCATGTGGGAGGCGAGGACAAGAGCAAGTAGAAACAAGACAGTGACCAGGATTGGGAGAGATGTCCCCAGAAGCAAGGAGAAGCTTGGAAAGAAAGAATGTGTGAGGATGATTTGTAGGGGTGTGTTTTAGTGCAGAGGGTATAGCACGAATGCCCCTTTCTGCCAGCTGGCCTTGTAGATGCGCTCTGGATCTGAAAGCGTTAATCACGCAGGGATGTCACAGGCACCAGGTCAGTCATCTCATGGCAAACAGCAGGGACATGGGTGTGTTGGTGATAAGCATTCATACGTGTTAATATTAATGGGATTTTAACATCCAGCTTCATTTGGATGTTGTTTGACTTTTCTATAGATATGATGGAAAAATAAACCTGTGTGGCTACTGCGTCCTTTGAAGTGTAAGCTCTTCGGAGCGGGGACTCCTTCCACAATTTTGCTTTTATGTCTGAAGTGCTTCCCATTGTGTTATTTGTATGATTTGTTATTTATATGATTGTCACGTGTATTACTGCTGTGAAGAGTTATGTACAGTAATGCTCCAATTAATGGAGCAGGTAAGAAAGGAGTTCATGTGAACTGAGAAGTGGTGAAGGACGTAGAGATGGAGATATATGAATTGAGTTAGAGACATAATGAGGCTGGTAGAAAGAAGTGCGTAATCTGAGAAGAAGTGAGGTCACATCAAATATAGAGTAAAGGTGTCATCAAAGCAATAGTTAAGTGCTGAGGTGTGCAGTCTGGGATAGATAATGTCCTCCTTTCCAGCGTAGTTCACATGCAGGAATCAGGTAGGTGTTGTGTTGTCCACTCCTTTTGAACTCCCTTTTAAACTCCAGTGCTTGACCCAAAGGCGGACAGCCTGACGGGGCTCCCCAAGAGCTGCTCCCCTCTGCACAGGACCAGCGTGCTATGGGTTAAAATTTGCTTGTACTTTGTGGAACGTCAACCCCACCCACTGGAATGTTAATGAGCCAAGAGGACAAAGAACTTTTTTTTCACCTCTGCATTGAATATCAACCACCCCGGTGTACATCTGCGCTGCCCCAAAGGGGCTTTATCCCCTGAACAAATTTTCCCACTCTATCTGTCCATGAAATGTCTGTGAATAGTGATGTACCGGGTACTACCCGGCGGCTTTTCAGCTACCCGGACCCGGCAGCTGGAAAGTGGACCCGCCGCCGGACATCCGGGTAATGTCAGGGTAGTTGAAAAGTATCTCTTACTTACCTGCTGGAAGCCCGCGGCGACATCTGAACAGGTAAGCAGAGGTGCGGGGGCGGTGGGCCAGCGTCAGTGTGGAGCCCGTGCGGGAGCTGCAGGTCACCATACTGCGCTGTGAGCTGGGACCATGTGACCGGTGCAGGAGAAGAAGCTTTCCTATTGGACAGCTCACAGTGCAGTATGGAGTCCTGCAGCTCCTGTGCGGGCTCCACACTGACGCTGATGCAGCCCCACCACCTCTGCTTACCTGTTCAGATGTCGCCGCGGGCTTCCTCCACCCCAGGTACATTTCCTCCACCCCCAGGTAAGTTAAAAACCGGGTAGCCAGGTACCCGACCGGGTATAAGGTGCCAAATCCTCCGGGTACCCGTTACCCAGTTTAAAAAAAATGTAGGACCCGGTCCAACACTATCTGTGAATTTACTGTATAACCCTATTCTTTTAACGTAACCATGTATTTTTATAACTCTGTGCCCAGGACATACTTGAAAATGAGAGGTAACTCTCAATGTATTACTTCCTGGTAAAACATTTTTATAAATAAAATAAATACAATTTCTAATATTATTTATCTATCCCAATCCTGTGATAATGACTTAAAATAGATGTTGCTTTTTGGGTTAAACTATGCACTCAACAGTCATTGACAATGGACAGTATATATTTGAGACACCTTTTCAGAAGTATGGGATTGGCAGTAGTGCCTAGTTGGAATGGGGAGGGAAGGAAGTGAAATGTAATGTCACTCTGTGGGTTAATGCTATTGGCATATTGGTAAATAAAAGCCAATGTTAATAGCTGGAATCCTCTCACCTCACCTATTGAGCCCGTGTTCCTTACATTTGGGTCACAAGGTGTCCCGCTCTTGCACTAACAACTCTCATGGGAATCCAGTGGGAGGGAAGCAAACACAGTTTTTGCCACACATAACATGGCCGCTACAATGTAGCCGCCAAGCAAGCCACTGGGGAAGGACGCGCAGCGCGTGCGCACGACGTCAGGCAGCACGAGCCTATGCCCGCGCGGCTAGGAATGACGCAGTAGTCTGGTGACGTCGGCAGGTTATGCGTGGCGGTTACATTTGAATCTCCGGCAGTTGCAGCTCGCGCAGCAGCATCAACCATCTCCGCCTGCGGGTGAGACCAGCGGGTGGGTACAGGAGGCCAGTACTCCACTCCCCGCCCTCCCAATCCGTTGCCCTAAATCCCATTATTTCCTATTTTGCACGTGGGTTAATCACTTCGCTGTCAGGCGGCTGATCCCCCTCCCTGGCAGCGAAGGAGTTAAAAAAAAGGCCCCTTTCTGCCAGCTGGCCGTGTAGATGCGCTCTGGAGCTGAAAGCGTTAATCACGCACCAGGACAGTCATCTCATGGCAAACAGCAGGGAGTAAGAGAACACTTATGTATTGGGTGAAACCTTTTTAGGGATACCTAGGCAAATCTCCTTCATGGTGACGGAAGTGACGTCCATCGCCATGCGCAGAAACGGGAAACAACCCATGTGCAGAAGCTGGCATGACGAACAGACGGAGACACACACACCTCCTAATGGGCAGGTTGTGTCCCATGTACACCTAGGGAAGGGGGGGCAATCTGCAGACCATGTGTGCTTTTGATTTGGGCGGTTAGACAAACATGCACAGGCTTACAAAGGAGACATAGCTATAGTAAATACTCTACTCTTAAGTAATAGCTCAGGAGTTACACAGATACACAAATCTAATTACTTTGTAATGCATGAGGCTTACGTGCAAAATATTCATAACTAATCATTTTTTAAATCATATTTAGATGCACTAAACAGAAAAATACGGGATGTGTGCCGAGCACGCGCTGTCTAAGTGAAACTTCTTTGTGTTTTGTCACTGAAATGTTAAATATACTCTCAAAAGTCTTTCATTCAATCAAAAACATCGAAATCAAAATACCATTTCACTGACAAAAGGCAAAGAAGTTTCACTTAAAATGCGAGTGCTCAGCACACACACCCTTTATGTATTTGGACTAACATTTGATACTATTTAAGAGCAGATTTAGAAAGTTCCCCTCTCTTCCTCAGGTCAGCAATACTGATTTACACACTATTCCATGAGCTTAATACAGATGTAAAAAACCCAAGATAACAATCAGAAGATGTGGAGAATTAATTGCGATGAAGATGTTAAATAAACAGACAGGGCAATAAATGGATGAAGGTGTTACTGGGAAATGTGGAGAGCATGTATGACCATATATCCATCAGCAGTGTGAAGCAGGGGAGAATGGGTTGAAATGAAAATGAACAAAGATTCATTCAGACAGAAGGGTTACAAATCGCAGACTAAGGCCTCGTCCATGGTTCCGGCAGGCATGCTGAGGCTCAGGGAAAGCGGGTGCTATCCCTGGCCTTAGACTGCGCGCTGTCAGGGGGCGGGCCAGTGACGTCACGGAGCTGGACCGCTCACGTGACCGGCCCTGCGCTCCGGCAAGCAGGGACATTTTAAATTCTGATAAGACCTACACTTCCGTGCGCTTGCGGAAGCGTAGGCGAACCCCTACTAAAGCCGCTCTAATTGCGGCTGTAGGGGCTCAGTGCTGAGCGGAAGCGCGCCTCCGCCAGTAAGCAGCAACCATGGACGAGGCCTAACACCAAAACCAGCACAACTCCACTTAGAACCCCTGCTCCAATACTAAAAGAAAGAAACAACCACATGCATATACCACTAGTGGCCACATACAACCCTGCCCTAAAGAGAAGGCCATCCTTGCATATTGGCAACCGCCAAACCTTAGGCAATTGGTCAGTAAAAAACTACCTAATGAACTCCAGGTCGCTGAGAATGGCACAAGACCATGCAATAACACCCGCTGCAAATATATATATAGCAAGATCCCACAACCAGTCAAAAACATAGAACATTCAATATTAAAGGATCATTCTGCTGCACATCCAGGAATGTGATATATGTGATTCAATGCAGCAAATGTGACCAAGGATGCTACAGCTCAAAACTTCAAACCAGAAAACCTACACAGACACACAATAACACACCATGAAGAAGGAAGATACTGCAGTCCAGTGTGAAAACCACTGCTCTCAACCAGATCAGTCCATAAACTATTTAAGTATCAAAATCCTCAAAGGAATGTTTAAAGGCACTCAAGAACGGAAAACATTTGAACTCCAAATGTTAATGCCCTTTGACACTAAAACAAGAAGACTCCATGCTGATATGGGGTTTGTTACACACTCATTTTGTGATGATTCTCCCTGCTTCACACTGCTGACTGACTATTTATTGCTCTTGTCTATTTACCACCCCCGTTGCAATTAATACTCCACATCTCCTGCTCTAGATAGTTTTCTTGTGATGTACATATTTGTTAAACTCCTGGAATCTCTGTAAATCAGAATTGCTGACCTGAGGAAGAGGAGAACTCTCGAAATCTTGTCTTATAGTATCAAATGTTAATCCAAATAAAAAAAAGGTATCGCCTAATACTGCACTATATCAAAAGTGAAATGCACTTAATGAATATGGACTGACAATAAAAAATAATGCTATGAATGTAATCTATACGAAATGTGAGTGTTTGATAACAAATACACATTCGACATACAATTCCCAAAAGTTCCAAATAATGTGTGTGTATAAAAAACACCAAAAGGTTTGACACCCAGGGGGACTGTCGCCATCTGACACGCAGGGAAACGAGAGGATTCCCCCTCGTCCTTTTTCCGGAAGCAGTGGTGCCGCCATCGTGATTGCGATGTGCCGTAGTAGTGGCCTTCGTATTTTGCTGCCACGGTACCCTCCTGCATGCGAAGTGTGAAAGGAGCTGTTCCAATGAGCCCCCCTTAACCCCACGTTTTCTAACGTATGTAGAATGCAGGGGGTCTCCAGAACTGAACCATGTTCATTGTAGCTCCGGGAACCCTCTGCTTCCGGAAATACAGGAGAAGGGCCGCTGGTACTTCATAAGGGTTTAAACTGCCCCGCGTCACATAGTCCAATAAGAAGCTGCGACAGATAACGTTGCGGCTTCTTATCACACGAGATTTAAATCTCCATTTTGTTTCCCTGTGGAAGTATGCTGCCAGCGGCACCGTCCCCGGTAAGTATCCTGGAAAGCAGGGGGTCCCTGGAGCTGAAATTAATGTGGAGACCCCATGCTTCCTATGCATGTGGAGGGTAAAAACCGAGTGGGAGGAATGACTCTTAAGGTTGGGTTTATGCTAACCTTGGTTTCCCTTCCACCATCTTTCTAATTATGGTAAAAAGATGTATTCGCATCAGTGTGGTGGGACAAAAAAAAGACACGTATCCTCATTACTGTTTTATTTCAGTGCTGTTGAGAAAATGGACTCTGCGGACTTGGAAGATTTGTGTTCGCATGTAAATTCCAAGATTTCCATAATCAAGAAGACTCTTCACTTAAGGAACATTGGTAAGTGAGCACTATTATATCTTATTTTAATAAGCATGCTCCGAATGTATGAAGATGACTTGAATCAGTTAATGTTATGATCATTCTTCATTCTAACAGTGAAACTCATAAGGAAAGGTGACCAAAATAAACAAAACGTAGAAGCCAGAAGATTCCCTCTCCCCTGATTTTAATTGTAATCTCTATATTGAATAGACATGACATAAAGAGTATACGTGTAACCCTCCTTGCTAAGCTCTAAAGGAAATTATATTGAGTTTAACTATATACATGGCAATGTTCAGTGTCTCGTACCTGTTCAGGGTGCTGCGTTGGTGCAGGCTGGGCGTGGATATGCAGATAGAATAAGGATGGACGACAGGAACTCAAAGTTCAAAAAGAGCTTTATTTACATCCGTTTATAAGGCTTGTCATATAGGGACAACACCTGATGTTAGAAATGTTAACTGGTGGTAAATCATAAAGTTGCTTTTTCCCCTGGTAGCGCTCACTCCTACACTGGTGGGGTACTCATGCTTTTACCCTTCGTATTGGTTAGATTGTCAATCTCCAGCATAACGTCAATAGTGTCCCATCTGAAGTGGGCCCTGTTGGGAATACACTACTATCTGGGATCAGTATCCTATTACTGTGTACTGCATATTTTGTCCATGCATATTGGATCGGGAGTTTGACAAGAACCTTGTGCTGGGGCAGATCCAATTATTCTCCGGAGGTACTACTCTGAGAACTCATGCAAAACACATGCTCACTCTTCTTCGCCCATGAGAACAATCTTGGACCATTACTATAGGCGCTAACTATAAGGGCACATTCCTTAACTGAAACCAATAAACAAGGATACTCTTAATATTCATATCTATACAGTTAAACATATTTACAGGACTCCTGGGGAGGCCCTGTGCAGAACCCAGAGGAACCTGCTTCTAAAAAAAATTGGGTGAAGCTATATATACCCTTTAATCTCCCTACAGTGACATTACGGGTGATGTATCACATGATGGGGAGGGGCAATACCACAGTGACCCTACCACGTTAACCTATTAAGGCTGTTAACCCCTTACATTACTTAGTAGTCCCCAAAGAGGGGGGGGGGGTGGTGCTACATAAGCAATAAAACTGAATGGAAGATCAACAAGTGCAATTTACTTGGCACGGAATTGTCTCGCGTCTCCTTATGTTTGTAGTATTATTCGCCAAGTGTGAAGACAGTTACCAATTGTAAAGTATAATGCACATCTGTTTAAGAAACCCTAGTGCCTTTTTTATGTGCAGATTCCCAAACAAACTGCTGGGAATTCTATCTCAACCACTTCTGAGTGTTTTAAAAAGATTTGAATGGCTTTCAGTGCATACATGACCCACTGTATTCGTAAAACAGGCTGGATTGACAATCTGTTACTAGATCTTACTGCTTTAAAGGCAGGGTATGACCTTTTGAATATTTAGACCCAAAGCCTATACAGCATGATGTTACAATGAAATGGTTAAGAAATCGTTGTGTTTTTTTTAAATTTGGAAACAAAAGCTAGTTCCTCATTCCTGGAAATGTCTTAATAATTTAATCTTGATTTTCATGGTATACAACTTATATAAAAGGTGTCCGTGTGTACGTCAGTGTTTTCAGGTAAGATGACTGATTACAAGCTACTGATAGTATTTTTCAAAACCTTTTTATAGGGCAAGATCCGTCTTTGACAAGTGTGCTTAGTAAAGTAGCACATGAAATGTATTCATTGCATGATCTTCTTAATAAAGTGGAGAAGGAAGTCCGGTACCAAGAAAGCCTAACAAATTCCCTCAAGGTAAGAAAAAGCTTTCTGTATTCCGCCCCCTGCTTCCTCCATCCTTAAAGCTGCAGTTCAGTCTTTTTTTTTTTTTTTTAAATGTATTTTTTTACTTCAATAGTTTTATGTGTGCAATCTCTAATTACCTAAAGAACTGTATAGCTGCAGGTCAATTCGTTCTCCATGTATTGATAGGTCGAAATTTGGTGACATAATTAGTGAAGGGATCTGTTTATATTCTGCTTGTCTGTCAGTGGAAGCTCATGAATATTCATGAGCAATTCTGCACTGACATGTGCTAGGGGCAGGGCTGACAAAGGGGTGTGCCAGGGCTTGTGACAGGACATGAAGGGGCAGTGCCTTAGCAAATGGTTGTTAAAATAGAATACAAGAAAATTGATCTTTTCTTTTTTTTAAAACAGAAAATGCTAAAAGTATTTTTTCTTACTACAGAACTGATTTATTAAAAAAAACCACACATGCAGGATATTGACTGAACTGCAGCTTTAAGTGATGTATTATTAGTCTCATCAAATACTATGGGTGCATTTTACTCAAATGAATATTGAATTTTAATCTACGCTAGGATTTTCTTAAGCTTCAAGTTGCAATTCTCTTTGGCACCAAAGTGAACCAGAAAAAAGAGAATAGGTGCAAAACAGCGCTAAAATAATAATAAATATAAATGTTCAGGCAGCCAGGTGAAAGACTGGTAGTAAAACAAGTAGGGGAACATTGAAAAAAGAGGTTAAACCGGCGCCAAAAAAAGGGTAAATACCAGTCTGTTATGACAGTCCAATACGCTCCTGGAATGATGAATGGTGATGATTCTCACCTCAGCAATGCATATATGAAAAAAGAGAGAAAGAAAGAGAATAATTGTGCAGTAAATCAAACACAGGAGGGGGAAGGAAGGGGGGGGGAGGGGGGAACACAGATATTAGCAACAAAAACAACAACAGAACATACAAACATAAGCACGGCCTAAAAAAATACAAAGCTTATTTATTAGCGTGACATGATGTATTAACCGCATCCGGAGGGGCAAAATTGCAACCCTACTTACGAAATGCTGGAAAGGTACAGGCAGATCTGCTGTAAGCAGCTGGGCTTTCAGGATGGCGACCGGAGCACTTGTGCTGGCGTCTACACGTGACTGGGGAATCAGGCGGATGTCTCCGATGCCGAGGCCTCTGGGCGGACGTGACGTCACCCCCGTTGTGTACTCTCCACCGGCTCACAGGACTCCAGTCCTCCTTAACAGCCGCAATGTCGCCGTGCCTCGGTTAAAACACTTGTAGGAGACTGCAGAATTTCTCCTTTGAAACTGCAGACTGTACCACAGTAAAAACACTCTAAAACTTGGAACTTCCCGACGCGTTTCGTACGCATGCGCTGACTCTTCAAGGGATTGTCATCCCTTGAAGAAGTACCGCCATGCGTACGAAACGCGTCGGGAAGTTCCAAGTTTTAGAGTGTTTTTACTGTGGTACAGTCTGCAGTTTCAAGGAGAAATTCTGCAGTCTCCTACAAGTGTTTTAACCGAGGTACGGCGACATTGCGGCTGTTAAGGAGGACTGGAGTCCTGTGAGCCGGTGGAGAGTACACAACGGGGGTGACGTCACGTCCGCCCAGAGGCCTCGGCATCGGAACATCCGCCTGATTCCCCAGTCACGTGTAGACGCCAGCACAAGTGCTCCGGTCGCCATCCTGAAAGCCCAGCTGCTTACAGCAGATCCGCCTGTACCTTTCCAGCATTTCGTAAGTAGGGTTGCAATTTTGCCCTCCGGATGCGGTTAATCACATGTCCACGCTAAAATAAGCTTTGTATTATTTTTAGGCCGTGCTTATGTTTGTATGTTCTGTTTGTTGTTTTGTTGGCTAATATCTGTGTTCCCCCCTCCCCCCCCCTTCCTTCCCCCTCCCCCCCCTTCCTTCCCCCTCCGTGTTGATTTACTGCACCATTATTCTCTTTCTTTCTCTCTTTTTCATATATGCATTGCTGAGGTGAGAATCATCACCATTCATCATTCCAAGGACTGTATTTGGACTGCCATAACAGGACTGGTATTTACCCTTTTTTTGGCGCCGGTTTAACCTCTTTTTTACCAAAGTGAACCAAGAACAGTGACATTTTGGTGGTGGATGTTTTCAGAAAGAAAAAAATTAAGTTGTGACCACTAAGGATTTGTATATTTTCTAGTTTTGCTTTCCAAACTTGGTCATCTGAAGCGTATGAGTTTTGCAACATTTCGCGCTTCCCTTCTGTGTGATGTCACTTGGGTTAGGGCCAACCTTTCTCTTGTTTGTGCGTGACCGTAAAGACACATGCATATATAAAATGTTATCACACAAGGGTCGGAGACATGAATTGATAGACCCTGGTGATTTGAAACGATTACCTATAATTTTTTGGGGGGAAGCACTGAAAGTAAAATCATTTTAAGGATTGTATTGTATTGTATGTCTTTATTTATATAGCGCCATTAGTGTACATAGCGCTTCACAGTAGTAATACATGTGTAATAAATAAAAACAGATAATAAATAACGATCATGGGAAATAGTGCTTTAGACATAAAAGTAACATTTCGGAAGAGGAGTCCTGCCCCGAGGAGCTTACAGTCTAATTGGTAGGTAGGGAGAACGTACAGACAGTAGGAGGGAGTTCTGGTAAGTGCGTCTGCAGGGGGCCAAGCTTTATGTATCGTGTTTAGAATATCCACAGTGCTATTCATATGCTTCTTTAAGCAAGTGTGTCTTAAGGTGGGTCTTTAAAGGTGGATAGAGAGAGTGCTAGTCGGGTACGGAGGGAAGGCATTCCAGAGGTGTGGGGCAGTCAGTGAAAAAGGTTTAAGGCGGGAGGGGCTTTAGATACAAAGGGGGTAAAAGAACATCCTTGAGAAGAACGCAAGAGTCTGGATGGTGCATACCGAGAAATTAGGGATGAGATGTAAGGAGGGCAGAAGATGTACCTTTAAGTTAGGAGAAAATGGATTTGAGATGCGGATGATTAGAATGATGTAAATAAGCTAATTGTATTGGTAAGTTGTGTGTTTTGGAGTTAAATTGAGCGTTATGCATCTTTTATTGTCCGTGTTTGTCATTTGATCGGGTTTTTCTCAGTTTGTGCATGTGGGTGTTGTTTGAATTGAGCAATGGGAATTTCATGCATTTCAATGTGGCTGCCCCAGTGATGCATTTCCTCTTGCTCAATTGTTTTGTTTGTTTTAATAAATGCAGTGGTTCCTTGCTTTTAAAGTAATGTAATTATTTAAACTGCCGATCGATTCATTTTCCCATGATCGATCGTCGAAGATCCTACTTCCCAGGGCACGCAATATGGCGGCCTATTTCAAAAGAGGAGGTGGTGCGGCTTCCTAAATAGTTGCTATAGAAACACAAGGAAGCTTAATACATTAAAACTCATTAAAAACGACATCAAGAGTGGTGGGAAATGCAGTAAGTATTATCTACACAACCTGGTTTTTGTGTGTGTGTGTGTGTATATATATATATGTATATGTATATGTAAATAAAACTGTATATATATATATATAAACACATTGGATTTTTAATGAAATGCTGATTGATAGAAAGATGAATTTGTAAAAGTTATTTTGTGAATTTATCAGGTTTTTTTTGTAACCCTATCAACTTTTTTTACATTTAATATGGTTGGTAATGGAGGGAATCTTTTTATTTTTCAATGATTACCTGAGCTAATTTAATCCCTTTAGTGTTGTACGTCCTTGTGACGCAACTTGTATGTGATGCCTTCTCGGTCCTTTTCTACTAAAGATGGCAATGGAGCGCTCACAGTGATCTGAATGGGAGCGGAGGACGCTTCCCTTTTGTTGATGTCGCACAAATAACGTTGCAATTGTGATGGCTCAGGAGCGATCACATGATCGGTATTGTTGGGGGGGCGGTAGCCGCAAAAGTGGCTGTACCCTCCAGCAGTGAAGGGATTAAGGGCCAGATCAACAGAGCTTCGTTAAAGCAGGGCTCATAACATCACATTACCTAGAACAGCAATGGGTGTTATGTACCCTGAGATTAACGGTATATCCGAGAAGCTAATTATGTGCAAAAACAACTGCTGTTTATCTCATTAGCATAGGCTTAACGCCCCGTTAAATTGGCACATTACTGTGTTAGCTTCCAATAACCCGGCACTATGTCTTGCCTAAAGGTGGTGAGGAAGGAGAGGGTCATTCTATTTTACTAGAGTACCTAGTGACTTGTATACCTTCTCAAACTATATACTTTATACAATATGTGGAGAGATACCTGGGAAATATACTGATTAGTATATTTCTCAGGTGTATCTCTCCTTTTCTTTTTCTCCCGTTTAAACCCATATTTCGGGGTCTGGAGGGGAGCAGGTGTGACTTAACGTAAAGTTATATCCCTGTGTTCACCTTAACGGATATTTGTGGATATGCCTAGTTAAAGGGGAACCCCTCTTTTGTACCTTATCACCAATATCTGTTATAGATAACGCAATGCTCTTTCCAGACCAAAGAGTACTTAATGTTATTGGGCTTTGCAAAATGCATGTTAAGGCATAACGTGACGTTACGTCACTTAAAGGAGCAGACCAAGCGGCGTTTTTTTGGTGATTTTTTTCCCTTTAACATAGTATTGAAGCAGGGGCTCTCTGCAGCTGAAACCCATTAATTTCAGCACTGAGGACCCCCTGATTCCAGAGATACAGACGTCCGAAGGAGGTGCCAGTATCTACTGCAAGTTTAAAGCTCCTGCGTCACATGGGCCAATAGGAAGCTGCACCAGATGGCGTCACGGCTTCCTATTGGCCCGCAGGATGTGGGAGCATTGAAAAGCCAACATTACATGATCCCTGCTAGCCAAGCGGCTACTGGCACCCCCTATGGAGGGAAGTATCTCCGGAAGCAGGAGTCCCCCGAGCTGAAATGAATGGGGTTCAGCTCCGGAGACTTCAGCTTCAATCCTAAGGGAAACAAATAATAAATTTCAACAAAAAAATAAATAAATCGCCTGCTTGGATTGCCTCTTTATAGGAGCTTTGTGGATCTGGCTCAGAGTTTAATTCATCCATTGTGATAGCAGCATTTTCCCTTTAGTGTGTCTGCATAGACCTTGTCTTAGAGGTTTCCTAAAATTAGAGAATCTAGAGGAAATTACCATTATGAAGGGAAATAATCATAGAAAAAGGTGTAATCACTAAAGAAATGGAGAAGATATACAGTTCCTGTCGCCTCTTGAGGTGTGGCCTGTGCCTCCTTTTGCCCAGTAAGGAGCAGGCATGTGATCTGGCATTCTGTTTTTGAATGTCTGCACCTGTGTACATTCTCCTCCTTTGAGGATACGATCATTGCTCTAAATCAATGGTTTCAGATGTCATGTGGATTCTGCGGGAGATCTCCAGAGGTTGTTCCCTGACAAAAAGTTGGTAATGTTGGACTCTTCAATACAAAATAATTGAATTGTGGCCATAATATTTTTAATTATATTAGAATTATTTTATGTATTACATACTGTATGCTGTTAGTTGATTGCTGCTGCAGTAATTGTATTTTAACGTACATAGAAGTGAGCTTTTTTATTTTTTACATATGTAGCCCCTCCTTTGGGAACCACCATGTAATGTAAGGGGTTAACTATGGATGACTGTGCTTAAAGCTGCAGACCAAGCAATATCTTACATGTGTTTGTTTTTTGTTTTTTTAAATAAATCAGTTTTGTACTATGAGAAAATACTTGTAGCATTTAAAAAAAAATGTTTTAAATACATTTTTAGTGTTTCTAATGTAGGAAGCATTTACAAAGTGACAGTCCTGCCCCCACAATGCTGTGCAAGAACTGAATGAAATAACCCGGAGCAAATGATCGATTACAGGAGAACGGATCGATCTGCAGCTTAGCTAATCACTTGTCGGTGTGCAGATTGTACTGATGCACATATTGAATGGGGGGGAGAGGGGGATATATATATTTATATAATGCTCATTTGCATGTCTTAGGCAGGTCTGCAACCCCGCCTTTCCCCATTATCACCCATCACACAGCACTTTAAGCCTATAGGGGAACCATGTTGAATGGTTTTGAACTAAAAGGTGGCACTGTGTGCTCATTTGCATGTTATTTCCCAGAACCCCCCTGCTGCAGTGGAAGTGCTGGGTGATAATGGGGAAAGGCGGGGGTTGCAGATCTGTCTAAGGCCACGCTTATAGTGCCGGCGATGCGACGTCGCCCGAAAACAAATGCATTGCCGTCGCCGCCGTGTGCGCTTATAGTAAGCGCGACGGAGCGACGTCGCCATCACGGAAACTGGTAGCCGGCAATATTTGATTTTTCAAGGGCTGTCGCGTCATGAGACGGCCGTAGAACCAATCAAATGCCGGAAACCCACGACAACGACGCCCAGCGAAAGATAACATACATAGAAATATAGTCCTCTTTGGCGCTTGGATCCTGGTGGATGGTATCGTTATTCTTCGATAAACATATATGGAGAGAAAAACAACAAACATTACATATAATGCCTAAAACTGTAATTCTTTAAACACGTTTATTTATATTTCTATATATTGAAACACCTACAAGGGGATTTACCTTCCCCTGAGATGTGTTCACAGAGATTTTATAAGGGTGAGTATAAGGTGAACTGTGAGAGTATGGTGATATTTAATCTCCAGATATCTCTATACTAATACACCAATCAGTGCTTGTTGACACAATGGACTCGCACCATAAATGAGTGGAATAGATTGAAGAGAGACTTAACTTATAGCACATTAATAGCTTCAGCAATGCTACAGTAGATGAACTGATCTTGTCTCATAATCCATATGTAAAAAAGAAAGTAATAGCAACCATGGTGCAATAATGTTTACATGTTCTTTACTAAACACTTATAAAAGCAATTGGAAATGCACTCACACTTTCAAAGTTAAAATCGCGCAGTGTGACCCTAAAGGCTGTCACTGGCCCCTTTATCCTGGCTCTTTAGAAGATCAATACCGTCGGCTTGAGGCTTGCTCGTCCACCCTGCTTGGAGATTTCCACACATCCCACGTGTGTAGTTTGCTTCTGGTTATGACTTCACACTGGTACCCGCACATACCCTGGGATACCTCCTAGGTTCATAGGTTCAGTAGCAAATTTGGACAAGGGCTTCTCTCCGAGATCTTTCTCTCCTATCCGGTTTAGGATCAACACCGCACATGCGTAACTGCCCTACGCATTTCTCAAACACCTGTTTGCTTCATCAGGAACTCAGGGGAGAATACCCTTCTTTTTATAGTCCGTGCAGATGGCATGCAATTCAAAAAGTTCAAACAGTTCTTTGCTTGAGACACTATTCTTATGTACGCATAACAACATATGTAAATAAATCTCCCAAAACTCAGAAGAATATACATATATTATAAACAATTAATTAATTGCTATAAATGTAATGGAGAAGGATATCTGGGATACACTAAAGATGATATATTAATCTATTATGTGTAAAGAACTCATTACGATGCATGATAAAGTCCCACTCAAGGTTAGGACATGCATTAGATGTAAATAATGACCGTAATATATTATATACACATCATCATGAATCAGACACATCAAATAGCTAATACAGTATTTATACTTCATATAGGGATCAGTTGTTTGGCTATACAATATTATATATGCTAAATATGTATAGCTCATGAAAAATAGAGGTAGGGAGGTCAGCTGTTTGGTTATGCAACAATATACCTGCTAAATGTGCATAACTCATAAAGAATAATAAAAGAAATGAGGTCTAACAATCACTCCCTCAGAAAAGACCCCAGGTCAAACATATCGGCTATTTATGTTTGCCTGGGTTTAATGATGCCTGAGCAAAGCTAACAATTTACAGACTGGTAAACAGTTTTCAAAAAAAGACGCGAGATAAATATTGTAAAAAACTTTACAAAGCATCTGTTTTCTTTTAAAATAGAAAACATTCAACTTATTAAACACGCCGCTGTCCTTTGGTTGGACTGCCCCTTTAAAGCTGCAGTTCAGTCTTTTTTTATTTATTTATTTATTTTTTTACTTCAATAGTTTTATGTGTGCAATCTCTAATTACCTAAAGAACTGTATAGCTGCAGGTCAATTCGTTCTCCATGTATTGATAGGCGAAATTTGGTGACATAATT
The DNA here is from genome assembly GCA_036426205.1 of Ascaphus truei. Lineage (NCBI taxonomy): Eukaryota > Metazoa > Chordata > Amphibia > Anura > Ascaphidae > Ascaphus > Ascaphus truei. Next base: position 139,686 of record WSYH01000325.1, read on the forward strand.
AGTGAAGGGATCTGTTTATATTCTGCTTGTCTGTCAGTGGAAGCTCATGAATATTCATGAGCACTCCTGCGCTGACATGTGCTAGAGGGAGGGCAGGGCTGACAAAGGGGTGTGCCAGGGCTTGTGACAGGACATGAAGGGGCAGTGCCTTAGCAAATGGCTGTTAAAATAGAATACAAGAAAATTGGTCTTTCAAAGTTGTTTTTTTAAAAACAGAAAATGCTAAAAGTATTTTTTCTTACTACAGAACTGATTTATTAAAAAAAAACACACATGCAGGATATTGACTGAACTGCAGCTTTAAGAGACAGAAAACCACTGCTTGCTTTGTTACATTTCTGAAAGGAAACGCCAGCCATCTTTTTCATGCAAAAAAAATCGAATTGTAATCAGAAATATTTACAAACCTACAAAAGTGCAACATAATTAAAAGAAATAATAAATGCATCATGCGGGTGGCACCCTGAGGACACTTATGATGTACGTTGTACATCAGGGTTTTGCTCATTTTTCTACAGGATATCCACTATCAGAGTGCAAATTTTACTGAAGGGAGAGGGGATAGGGGGGCGTCCTTTTCAGTTTACCACACCGGAAGCTGTGCGATCATGTGTTCGCTGGTGCCCGAGGGCCAAGGACCTCCCAATACTGAAAGGCTTGATATATACAGTACATTGTCACCATGGCCACCATTGAACTTTCAGCAGTTTCTCTTTTTCCCAGGATTTTGGTTTTGTGTTCGTCCTCATTAACGGAAGAAACATTTATTTTCTAGTTCAACTGGTTAGTTAGTGCTCCATTTTGTAAAGTGCTTTGTAGAAAGTTATAGCTACGTAATAGCAAGAATGTATAATGTTAAAGAATATGCAGCAACTACTGTATATTTTCCCAGGATCCGGAGCACAGGCAGTTTTTATGTAGCTTTATATAACTGAGCAGACCATTTTAACGTTCCAGTTAATGCTTTTATTCCTTTCAAGCTTATAATGCAGCCAGACATTTAGCATTGATGGAACTAAAAGCCTGTCTGCTGTCTAACCCTACATTTTCTATACAATGAATAAACCATGCTATAAAGACTGTAGCACGCCTGAGGGTTTACGTTCATCTCTGCTCTTGTCAATGTGCATGAAGACCTATTAACAATGAAGATATATGTAATCCCTCTACTTTTAGCTCTGACTTACAACTGTAGCTGAGGCTAGGGCCTGAGTCCTTGTCTATAACTCACTGGGCCACACGTGGCTTACGGTCAGACGACAGGAAAAACACAGACATAGTACGATTGATATAACTAGTTTACTATTCTAGCTGACTCTGATCCTCGGATGAGGATCACCACACCTGTATACAGGTTAATATACAATTCCCAAATACCGTTGCACGGATGTGCCTCAGTGTCAGTGGTGTAGTAGGCACCCGATCCTGGCTATTTCGGCTTGTGATGGTGTCGGCACACTATGAGAGCTCATGGTATGCCGAACCTGTTGCAGGCCTGTTCTTCAAAAAGGGTACTTCGGTACCACTGTATTTTATAGCTGTTGGGGGTCCCCTCCAGTGGCGCTTGATTTCTCACTTACAACAGAAACTGTAGATCTCAGCTCTTGTTGCCATGCGTACTTGTGCGTTCTCTGCAGACCTTGAACGAACCTGGTAGCACTCAGGCCCGCGCAGATCTAAACCAACATGGCCACCCTCCCCCCCTCTTTAAGGCTCCTGTCCCTCACAGCCCCTCCTCTTCCACAGATGTTATTATTGGCCGCTCATGTCCATCACAGTCACATGTCCAGAGCACAGTGAAGAGGAACCTGCCAGGGGGCAGTGTGTGTGTGTCTGTGTGTGTCTGTGTGTTCATCACGCAGGGTGTTAAATCTGTAATGGAATTGTAAGTAGTAAATTGAGTTAAAGGAGTAGGGTAGCTATACCGTTCAAAATGTTGTACACATTATGTAAAGCTAAGCGCACAAAACAATTATTCCTGTCTGAAAAGATTATGATGAAATAAGGTAACATAATGAAGATGTAAAAAGGGAAAAATAAAAACGTAAGAATGCGAGGAAAAAAATGGTGATTTGTTAGTATCACACACAAAAGCTGTACATATGTAGGCCTGTATGTCCCATAGTAAGCTCCCAGTGAGTATCTATGAAAACTCCCATCACATTTTATTTACCTATAGTCTACTATATATTTTGGAAAGTTGTTTGTCTCTTTGCTATGCATTTGGACACTTTAAACCAGGCCTGCACAACATACGTGCCGCATGCAGCCTGCCGGGACACCCTGTGCGGCCCGCAACGGCTCCCTCCACCCCCCCTCCCCACTTCACCCCCCCTCCCCACTTCACCCCCCCACCCTTTCCCTGGTAGGGAAGGAAGGAGCGCGCTCCAATATGAGTGCGCTCCAGCAGTGTGTGACAGCGCGCTCCCCCTAGGGTTGCCAGGTGTCCGGTTTTCACTCGGACAGGCCAGTAATTCCGAAGCCTATCCAGTATAAAATCAGAGGTAATACCGGACACATAGGTATTACCATTTTGCGGAGAGGGCGGCGCGAGGACAGGCAGTGCTAAGACTGCAGGCGGGGGCGGTAGGAGCACTCGTGAGTCTGTGCAGCCTGTCCCTGATTGGAGGAGCGGAGAGCCAATCAGAGGACAGCGGGGCCGGAGCCCACACCCCGGCGGCCCAGAGTAGTGTATCCTTCCTGGCATTAAGGAATGTATTATATAGTATATGCAAGTGATCCAATGCTAGGTAAAATCCATCTCTAAATCCTCTGCTGTGTGTATTATATAGTATATGCAAGTGATCCAATGCTAGGTAAAATCCATCTCTAAATCCTCTGCTGTGTGTATTATATAGTATATGCAAGTGATCCAATGCTAGGTAAAATCCATCTCTAAATCCTCTGCTGTGTGTATTATATAGTATATGCAAGTGATCCAATGCTAGGTAAAATCCATCTCTAAATCCTCTGCTGTGTGTATTATATAGTATATGCAAGTGATCCAATGCTAGGTAAAATCCATCTCTAAATCCTCTGCTGTGTGTATTATTAGTATATTGCCAAGTATCATTGCTAGGTAAAATCCATCTATAAATCCTTGCTGTTGTCGTATATATAGTATATGCAAGTGATCCAATGCTAGGTAAAATCCATATTTGAATGCTGTTTTCTGTCTACCCCTAATCAAATTAAGTGTTGCCACCTAGGCAGGGAACACCCTGTGTAGAAAACCATTTGTTTGAATGTGCCTCAGATGTGCTAATTAAGCAGACAGAACAACATTGTCAGGTGACTTTTTAGGCCCATTATAAGTGGCATGACTATTGAACAACTGAAGTTTAAAAGGAAGTTCAAAAGAAGTGAGGAAGAAGTGGACACCCCATCTGGCCCTGATTCCTGCATTTGAACTACGCTGGAAAGGAGGATATCATCAAGACCAGACTGCATCATTACTGCTGTGATGTTGCGTTTACCATTTATATTTGCTGTGACTTCACTTCTTCTCAAATTATGCACTTCTTTTTACCAGCCTCAGTATGTCTCAAACTCTATTCATATATCTCCATCTCTCCTTTCTTCACCACTTCTCAGTTCACATGAACTTCTTTCTTACCTGCGTCCTCTGACACCACACAGCTATATCCCCTGCACTAAAAAACACCCCTACAAATCCTCCTCACACATCCTCTTTCTATCCATGCTTCTCCTCCTTGCTTCTGGGGATATCTCTCCCAATCCTGGTCCCTGTCTTATTTCAACTTGCTCTCGTCCTCGCCTCCCACATGCAACTTCTACTCCTTCTGGTGTCAACCCCTCCAACCTCATACCCATCCCCTGCCACCCTCCCTCCTCTCTCCCTTTCTCCTGTGCCCTTTGGAATGCTCGCTCCCTCTCTAACAAGTTCCTCTCTGTACATGACTTCTTTCTCTCTCACTCCCTGCTTCTCTTTGCTATAACTGAGACCTGGCTCACTCAGTCTGACTCTGCTCTGGAAGCTGCCCTCTCCTATGGTGGCCTTTCCTTCTCCCACGCTCCGCGCCCTGATGGCAGGGGTGGAGGCGTGGGGCTCCTGCTCTCCTCTGTCTGTCGTTACCGAACCCTTCCTATTCCCCCCTCTCTTGCTTTTCCCTCCTTTGAGGCTCACACTGTCCAGATCTTCTCTCCTCTCCCTGTTCATGTGGCGGTCATCTATCGCCCACCTACCTCTACTCATCCCCCTTCTGCCTTTCTCTCTCACTTTGAATCCTGGCTCTCTTTCTTTCTCTCCTCAGACTCCCCTGTTCTTCTCCTTGGGGACTTCAATTGCCACATTGATGACCCCTCTCTCTCTTGGGCTTCCCGCTTTCTTTCTCTAACCTCTTCTTTTGGCCTTCAACAGTGGACTGCAGCCAGCACCCACAAGGATGGCCACTACTTAGACCTGGTTTTCACTAAAAACTTCTCTCTCTCTGATTTCTCCATTTCCCCTTTTCCTCTCTCTGACCATCATCTCATCTCATTCTCTTTATCTCGCTTCTCCCCTTCTCCACCTCCATCTACACCCCGGTTCTGCAGAAACCTGCGCTCTATTCACTTACCTGACTTTGAGTCCACTTTACACTCCTCCCTCTCCTCTCTCAGCTCTGCTACAGACCCTGACAACCTGGTCAGAAAGTACAACTCTGTCTTGTCCTCGTCTCTTGATCTACATGCCCCGCTTTCTCTCTGCCGCCCTCGCCCTTCTAACCCTAGACCCTGGCTAAATTCCCACACGCGCATGCTGCGTTCCTCCACTCGTTCCTCTGAACGCCTCTGGAGGAAGTCTCACACTCTCGCAGACTTCCTTCACTACAAATTTATGCTATCCTGTTCCAACTCTGCCCTCTCGCAAGCTAAACAAGCCTACTTTTCTGCACTAATCAACATGCACAAGTCTAACCCACGCCGACTGTTCTCTGTCTTTGATACTCTACTCAAACCACCCTCAGCTGCCTCTCCTTCCTCCATCTCCGCTCAGGACTTTGCTGACTATTTTAAGGAAAAGGTGGAATCCATACGGCAGAACATCCCCTCTGTTTCTTCCCCCCATCCTACACCTCTTCCTAACTCTCCTCCTGCCTTCCTTGACTCTTTTTCCACTGTCTCAGAGGAGGATGTGTCGCTGTTGATCTCCTCTTCTCCCTCTACCACTTGCCCTCTTGACCCCATTCCCTCCCATCTCCTAAAACCTCTGGTGGTTGTTTAGGGCTTGCGGGTGGGTAGCGGGAGGGCTTAACCCCTTCATGACCGTAGCGGTATTAACCGCTATGGTAATGAAGGGGTTAAGTCCACCCGCAACCCCCCCGCAAGCCCTAAACAACCACCAAGGGCCAAATTACCCCTTCACCCACCCCCGCTAACCACAATAAACCTGGCACGGCTGGTTAACCCCTTCATTGCCTTAGCGGTTAGCCGCTAAGGTAATGAAGTGGGCTTTAAATGCATTTTTCCTGCCTCGGATGCATGCCGGGGGGCTCCGGTGCTGCTATTAATGGTATCAGCTCCGGAGACCTCGACATCAATTCCAGGCAGGAAAAAGGCCTGATTTTTTTTTTCCTGATTCCCCTGCTTAGTGCATAGACCCCTAAACAACCGCGAAAATACCGGAACATATTCCGGGGGGAAAAAATGCATCTGCCCGCGGCTATCAAAGTTGCGCCGAATCGGCTGCATTAGGATAAAGGCGGCCGCCACTGTATTTACCATCATGTTTTTAATACTATCCATACCGTCAATATTATGGGGTTATACTGTAGTTCTTTGTACTTGTCTACTCACCTTGTATTATCCTCAGCTGCAGCATTATAGGAAATTATTATGCAGCTGTACATAGATATAATAATGAAGTACAGTAATATAAGAAATGAAACTGAATAGATAAGGTGCTGTAGTTACACATACTGTAATAAGGTTTAGTTGCCACAGGAGCTATTACATGCTAAATCAGTTGTCTAACATTAACTAAAACATATTAATTCCAGGCATTTTAGCATTGTTGATTATAAAACTTTTCACTTTGGAATATATGTTATAAAAACATTCATGGTGGTATATAAGGAGAGAAGGATAATACATCTCTATTGGTAGTATGTAACTAGAGATTACATTTTAGCAGGAGGCAAAAATACAATATTTGCCAGTTGTGTGAACATCTGCAAAAGAGTTTCTCACTTCTCTAATGGCTACATACTATTGATCCCATGTTGCAATGCTAATGCTAGATTAATCTTTTTTTGTTTTACTTCAAAGAATCTTTCCCCAGGCCAGGAACTCCCTATTGTGTACTTTTATGTTTGTTATAACTCTTTGTGTTCTATTGTTCTTTTTTACAGTGTAGCATACATTCTTGGTGCTACATAAATAAAAATATACATATAATAAAAAAAAAACTTCACCAGAGAGACCACAACACAATCGCAAACAAAGAACACAATATATTTGTCCATCAAAATTAATTATTTACTGTAATAATTAATATTAGCTAGTAATAGTACTTTTTGTATTAAATATTAGGAGGAACATTAATCTTTTAGTAATTTAAATGAGGAAAAACAATAGGAAAGCCGTGAAACAATCACTTACCTTATTATATTCTTCGGTATAGCTGCTTTTTAAAAAAAAATATTTAGCCTCAGCATCTGTCATACTCAGTGTACAAGAATGAAGTGGCCATTGCCTGAAGCATAGCTGGTGTCGTCAATTGATCCCCATATTGAACTGCAGTATGCTATGTGAATTTAAATTGAAACCAATGTTAAAACTAATTCGCTTACAGTAAAATGTCTTCTAGCAATACCGTTGGGAGTCTGTACTGTATACCATACTCCATCCATCATAGAGTGTATTGCATGTTTGTATTATAAAGTAAGAATGATCACTTTTCTGATGTTTTGGTTTTTGTTCTAAAAAAATATTTTGGTTTGGTTGTAGTTTTTAAAATTGTTCATACTGTATTTTGGTTTTGCCAAAAAAAAACCAATTGGTTTTATTTTTGGATTCTGTGAACAATTATGGAAAGAAATCTATTTATTTTTTATTGGGTCAAATTTTTCTTAGTTTAAATTATTTTGCTAACATAAACAGTTTTTTTTTTTTTTAAAGTTCAACCATTTAAAAAAAATCACACAAAAAAATCAACAAAAAAATGAAGAGTTCAATTCTCTAACTACTGTACTTGGAATTAAAATTGAATATCTAATACATTGTTTGGATTTCAAACTGCAAATATGACCATTCTTGGTTACAGTGTTAGAAGTTTTCTAAGAAATAATTTTAGACGTGCTGACCGTATGGCTTCCAGATTTTCAAACTTTATTCCGATTCTCTTTCTGCTCCAGAAATTCGCGTAATCACCAGTGTAAGCTTCATCAGAAAAGACAAAAAAAAATGTGGTGCAATGGAAAAATGTGTAAATAGAATATTTAACTTACTGTATATCGAAAAAGATAATAAGAAACTCATATCATTAACTGGCATGAGGGCAATATACATCCCAAAAGTATCGAGTCTGCGCTGGAAAAAATCCAAGACCAGCGATGAGTATTCACAGGTAACTTCCACCATACCATCCCAATCCGGTATCGTAGTATAAGCAGTGTAAGAAAATCAACTTTACAATAGAGTGCCGTAGAATCAGAGGCAAAATATGTCAAACCTGGCCACTCGAACTTCCACAATATTTATTTTTTAACCTGTCTGGTCAGACCAGTACTAAAACCATGGTAAATCAAGTTTTCAATTAGCCCCTGTGCTAACTGAACCTTGTAAGAACTGTTGTTATTGCAAGAACATCAAACCTCACATTATTTCCGCTCCTTCACACACTGCATTCAAAATCTCTTTGCCAGCTCCAGTTTTCATTCTAGTGTTTTCATTGAGCAAATTCACATTTTCTAAATAATACAAAACCAAAAGCTAACAAAGTGATGTGCAGAAAAATGCTTTCAGAAATTGTCAGATTTTAAAAAACAATCCATACTGATTCCTTTCCATGACTTCAAATTTCACCACATAAAAATAATTTGTCAGTTATAGAAAGTTATTTGAGAGCAATATCGTTTGCCATAAAAGTTAGCCACATATTTACCTTATCTCATTCCATTACCTCCACACATGCTAATACCCTAAATTACAGTATGAGCTAATGCATCTTGAACACTGAAAATTCTTGTCTCTTATTCAGTATAGAGCATGAGTTCATGTAGAATTGTGTACAATTAATTTATTGTAAATCCCTCCTCTTTATGCAATTTTTTTTTTACAACATTCAAAAATCGCTGTAATGAAAATCTGGTCCTCCTGTACACTTCAGACTGCCAACATGTGACAGAGCAATTTAGGAACCCTGATGAAGGTTCTGTATACATTGAAATTCCAGCCTTCTAAATACAGATGTAAGCCTTTTATTATAGTTTTGGTTTGCCTCAACTTTTCTTATTTTAAATGTTAATTTTTTCATATTTTTGGTGGAGTTTAATGTATTTTGGTTGAGTTACTGGTGATTGAGTGCTCTTGCATTAGCTAAGATTCACTCATACTACACATAGCTATAACTTTAATCATACTTCATAAAAGGCTTGGGACACCAGTGATGTGATCAAGCACCTACTGTTTTTGTAGATCTCTGGGCAACTTTCTCACAGAGTCTGATGTGAAGAAAGGTAGGCCTGGATCAATCTAAAGTATTACAGTCTATATGTAGACTATTGGTAGAGATGGGTGATTTTTTTGGGAGGATTTTGATTAGTCTTGGATTGGCCGGTTCCTTTGGTCCACAGATTTGTCTCAAAAAGGCCAATTAACATTTTCACTTTTTTTTTTTTCATAGACAGAGAACAATCTGTTTCCAGATGGATTTTTAGGATTCCGAATATGAGAGAGTGAAATTTCAAATTTAATAAGTGTCGCCAGTTGTATATACATCGCCTGAAACGTCCGTCCAAATAAATTAGGGAGACATAACTGTGCTGAAAAAAACAACACACATGGCTGGGAGATATGCTAATGCCTATGAAAAGAATATTTAAATGAGTTCCCTCCCACACTTCCTAAAAGGATTTCTATTCAACCACATAGGGACTTATTATAGTAGCTTTGATAAAATCACTACCTAATCGAACAGTTTGGCATGACCCTACCTCACGGTCTGAAATTTGTGTTATCACGGTATTCAGAAAGAATTATCGCAAGTCGCAAACCGTGAGATAGGACAATGCAAATACCGCTCGGGATAGCAGTGCCCTTATCTCAGCCTTTTTCTAAGTTCTACCGCTGTGATCTACCCACAGTCTGTAAGAACTGCACACAGAGAGCTGCGTCTCCCTGCCCAGCTCATACAGGTGATCACACTGTTTTAATAAAAAATTTAATAACAGAGTATTGTAGCAAGGGGTCTTTGGAGCTTAACCGCATTAATTTCAGCCTGGGGGACCCCCTGCTTCCTGAGTAACAGGCCCTGGTATAGGGTGCCGGTATCTCCTGTGAATTTTATCTCTCCTGGTCATGTGAGGCGGGAGGTTTAAATAATACAGGAAGCTACAAGCAAGAAGCAGGGGATCCCAAAGACTGAAATTAATGTGGTTCTTCTCCGGAGACCCACTGCTTCAATATTGTGTTATTAAAGTAAAATAAAAACATCCAAATCTGGATAATAGCGCATTTGCTCATTAAAAATAAGACATTATCCAGCCAGTATAAAGTAAATTAAAGTTCTACTTACCACTGCCAGGATGAAGGCCCTCTTAGTCCTTCCTGTCCTCCGTGGACCGCAACATAAAATACTGGCCACTAGTTAGTAACCGCTATAGTAATTAAGGAGTTATCCCCCACCCCCAATAACCACATAGGAGGCCTAACCACCCTCCCCAGGGCAACTACTCCCACCCCTACGTCGTCTAACCCCATCCCCACACATACAAATAGGCAAAAGCACTAGTAGTCAAAATTGGCTAATAGCACAATTGCCCATTTATTTGTAAAATAAAAGAATCACACAATAAAATAATAGGCATAAAAGTACACTTGCCAATAAATCAATTGATTTTTACTGTGGTAAACTATGCCCAGAATATGTCAATGTCAATCCATGGGCAAGGTAAAAAAAAATCTCCAAAAATTAAATACAAAACAATTAAATTAAAACAAGTATTTGCCAAAAAATGCATAGCTTGTCACTGTGCTTATCTATACCAAGAAATGGACCTAGATAAACATATTGGCAGTCAATGAGCAACCTAAAAAAAGAAAATACGCAATGAAGTAAAAGCCAATCAATCTGTTTCTTACCATTGCTGCCGTCACCCCTGGAATCTTACTCCGGCACCATCTCTTAACCCTTGATGCAATGCTCCTCATCAGCCAATGCGCAGACGTCCATGGTCCTCTGTTGATTGAAGAGACGTCTCCGGTAATTTCTTTTCTTCTTTTTTCTTCCTTCTCTCCTGTTTAATCCAAAGGATCTGAGGATGTTGATCTGTTTTCTTGGACTCAAATGAGCCGGGTCAGGACTTATAGAAGGCCTGTGACATAAAATTTGAGTGTCAAATGATACTTGCTTCAGCTGCTACAGCTTCTATTTTTTTTAAGGATTTGATGTCATCAAAAAGGGGAGGAAGCCAGCCAATCAGGTAGTATATGCTTCCCTCCCTTTAAGATGATGTTACTGTACTTCAGCAAAAAAACAATATGGCATCCGTCACAGGGTACACCAAACAATTGAATTGGTAGAAATACCATGTGGTGTCTTTCCTTTTTTGGAGTGATGTGATGTCATCACGAAGGGAGAAAGTAGTGAGACCGCGCTTGTCAGGTATTCTCAGCTACCTGTTCCTCTTCTTCCCGCAGCTCCAAAACTCTCCAACGATCAAACAGGCAAAGCAAACATAGAACAAAGAAAGGAGCACAGAGAAGGCAGGACGTCAAAAAAATAGTTCACATTTATTTATATACATAGTAACTTAAAAACTTACAGTGAAGTTCAGCCACTTGATCGATCCAAATCCCCTTACACCGCCGACATCAACATCACGAGATCCGCAGAGTCACCCCTGCTCCAACTAACCCAGATCACCACACGGGTGTCAAACAGGAAGTAAACCAGGGGCTGACTACCAGGAATAATCTGTTCCTCTCATTAGAGCTACATGCCTAGCCATAGCAGCGCTCACAGTTGCTTATCTTTGGGGAGGTTCAAATGCCGAACTTATCCCACATCCTTTCTTTGTTCTACATCAAGAAGGGAGGCAGGCATGCTACCTGATTGGCTATCTTCCCTCCCTTTTTGATGACATCAAAAGGAAAGGTATGGAAAGGAATTGTATATCTACCAATCCGATTGCTCTCCATCTCATTTGAGTCCAAGAAGACATCGGATCAACATCTTCAGGCCCATTAGATTATAAAGAAGAAAAGATAGAAGGAAAGAACTTACCAGATATCAATCAACAGATGATCGTGGACTTCTGCGCATTGGCTGTTGAGAATTGCATTGAGGGCCAAACGATGGCGCTGAAGTAGTATTCGGAGGGTGAAGATGGCAATGGTAAGAAACACATTGATTGAATTGTGTTTATTTGCATATTTTTTTAGGTTGTCCTTTGACTGCCAATGTGTTTATCTATGCCCCATTCTAGATAAGCACAGTGATAATCAATGCATTTTTTGCAAAATGCTTGTTTTTATTTCATTGTAATGTATTTTATTTTTTGTCATGTTTTCTTTTTAGGTTGCCCATTTATTGCCATTGTGGCAATCCATGCTCATATTGTGGACATGGTTTACCACAGTCACAATCAATGGGTTTATTGTGAAATGCTTGTTTTTATTTCAATGTAATGTGTTTTATTTTGTGGCTCTTTTTTTTAGTTTACCCATCCATTGCCATAGTGGCAATCCATGCCCATATTGGATACATGGTTTACCACTGTGACAATCAATGGGAAAAGGTGTTGGAGGGTGAAGTTGGTTGCCCCTGGGAGGGTGTTAGGCCTCCTATGTAGGTAGTGCATGAGGGGGGGGGGGGTAACCCTTTCATTACAATAGTGGTTACTAACCACTAAGGCGATTAAGGGGTTAGTGGCCATTAGTTCATTTTTATATTTTAATGTTGCTGCCCACGAAGGACGCAGACGACAGTGAAGATGATTATGGCAGCCTTCAACCTGGCAGGGGTAAGTAGAACGTTAATTTACTTTATGCTGACAAGCTAATGTTTTATTTTTAATGTGCAAAAGTTTTTTATCCAGATCTGGATAATAGGGATTTTGCCCATTACTGTATTGTATGTTTTTTTGGGGGGGGGGGTTTGGGTAGTAGCGTGCCCATTCATTGCCATTAGGGTTATCTTTGCTCCCATTGAAGGCATAGGTAACCACACTGGCAGTCAATGGGTTTATTGGCTATTATTGTGTTTTAATGTTTATTGGGAGTAGAGGGGGTGTCTGTAAGTTCTTCCTAATTACCACTTAGATTGTTAGCTCTTCAGGACAGGGTCTCCTTTTCTATGTCTCCTATAATGTCAAATTTATTACTGCTGTAAAGCGCTATGTACATGGATGGAGATATATAAATAAAGGTATATATACATTCCGTAAATCATGCACACCTCATCCTAATTATCCACCCATCGCTTGCCATAGGATTTGCCATAAAATGTTTACCTAACCACTGCATCATGCAAGAGTTTAACTTCCCATCCCAGAACTACCCCCAACCCTCTCCCCAAAACAACTAAACCCCTCCGTGTAATTATTAAAACTGGCCTATTAGCCAAACATAGCTCAAACATAGTGTACAGTAGCTCTGCTGGCCATGATAATACAATATGCAAGAAAAGTTACATATTGTGCCAGTGCCAACATACAGTACATGAGAACATATTAAATATATACAGTAAATATGCATACATGTAAGATTTAAAATGTCATATTAGATAAAGGGTTCGTTAACTTCTTCAGTACCAGTAAGGGTATCTATACCTTCTCATGAAGAACCAAGGTAGCCTCATTTGCACAGATGTAATAAATGATAATACAAATGTACATAGTCCATCCTTGTTGAGGTACTCAAGGGCATTCATGGTTCTGAACCCCAAGGAACAAATCCACAGGAATGAAAACAAAAAATAAAAAAATATTCCAATGGATAAAAAAATTTAAACTACATATATTTACCTCTTCATAGCTTCCCCCTCGCCACCCAACCTTCCAAACATATAAATTAAATTAAAAATCCCCACCAAAAATCTAATGCAGAAGCCTCAAAAGTGGTCTAATCCAAAACCTAGTGGTATACTGTTATCTGGTGCCATTCTATCCAATAAAGAACAACCGTCTGTGTGGATTAAAGCCCTTGAATCTTCAATTTCGTTAAAATTATTCCTCAAATAATTTCTTCTTTATTTTTAATACATTTCTTTCATTCTTCTTACAGAAACTGATACCTATCCTTGCCTGTGTTCTCCCGTCTGACTGTCTGACCGTCTGAAGTGGCATTGAAGGGAAAAGCCCTAATATAGATCCTGTCAAAATCTACATTTAAAGGGATCATGTGATAATGTACAATCCAAGTGCTTGCTTTACCATATTTGCTTACTATACTGATGACATCAACATTAAGAGCATTTTTTCTCATGGTACGTCCTCAATTCTCTATCGTAGAAACAAGAAATGTGACAAAGAGCCTAAGCCCTATTCTACCTATTCAAATAAAGCGAGGGTGAGGAAGCAGTCCTGAAAAAATGCGTTCATGTCTCATTGTCTGAAATGCAAATGATCATACAAATTAGCAGTATTTTCAAAATGATGTATGCATCCAGTATTTAATATGCTGCCAAGAGCACTTTTGGCAAGGTGATTAGTTTAATTATCACTAAAAATTTTGACAGGTTCCCTTAGCCAAAAGGATTTTTAAAATAGTTACCTAAGAGGAAATCCCTCTATAGAAAGAATGAGGCATATCTCATTTTAAAGTTCCTATTTAAAGGACTGGAAAATCCCTTCCACAAAAATTGAACTATTTAGTTTTGTTATGATAAAGAGCATATGTGAGAAAATGGCGAGTGAAAGAGTTTTGTTGAACAGGAGAGAGTGAATGTTCATGACATTTTATGTCAGCAAGAAAATAATTTCTTAAAAATTGAGTAATAGAACTGGGGTTATCCCAGATCTTTTCACTTATTTGAATCCCTGGTTTTAATCACAGTTTTTTTTTAGCATTCCTTTTAATCTCTGTTGTATTTGTGAATGCTAATTAGGTTAAAAACAATCATTAATTTCTTTGAATTAGACTTTTTCAGGGAACAACTTTTTTGTCAATTTTTTTTATGTCAATTTAATGAATAGGGAACTCAGATCTCCAAAGTGGCAGGTTCTTCTTATGAAAAAAAAAATCTGGAGGACTATGTTATTACCTTATTGCGGCTCTGAATGTATCGAATAGCGTGTGCATGTCTAATTTTAACAATATTAGTCACTCAGGTTAAATTACATTTGGACAATGGGGCCTATTCACAAACCAGTGATAAAATCAGTGCTTTTGCGTCCAGCAATGCATTTTTTTATCGTTCTATAAGACATGAAGCCAAAAGCAAAATTCACTAAGAAGTGAAGGCCATTTTTCAAAGTCCGATAAAAAAAAATGCACTATCGTGCTACCTGTTTTTTGTATCAGTGCTATAAATTCTATAGCGCATTAGCTGATAAAAAAAATGCAGCCTGTAAGAGCTGCATGGAGACGCTGCATCTCCATGCACGGCTCTCACAGTCGATCGCGCAGTAAAAATATTGATTTTGTACATGAGAAGGGGGTCTCCTGAGCTGAACCGCATTGCTTTCAGCCTCAGGGACCCCCTACTTCCCGAGAAACAGGCCCCGGTATGGGGTGCCTGTATCCCTGTGCTTTTAAATCTCCTGCGTCACGTGACCAGGGATTTAAATCCTGCACTGGGATACCGGCACCCCATAAAGGGCCTGTATGTTTAGGGATAAGTACCTACAGTATTAGCAACTATAACACATATACTACTTAGCAACTTCTGCTACAAGTATGTTTGCTTGATATGTACTGTATCACTTACCTGAGGGTTTGCTTTCAATGGTCACGCATGTATAATACTACTCATTGATCATTGCTTTACCCTATGGTTATAGTGTTTACACTACGGTTGGTTTTTGAGAATACTAAGCCATTGTCTGTTTATCTAACCAACCTCTAATTGGGTATACACAGTTGGAATTAAACGCTGTGTTGTAATAGTACTCCGATCCTATGCTGACTACCACCCTGTATGTTTAACCTTTTATTTACTTCTTTGTATATATGTATATTATGTTGTTCCAATAAAATGCCTTTTTAACTGGTTTCACATTTTGAGTGGCCATATAGGGTTACTATCACCCTCGGATTAAATTTTCTGTACATAATGTATGTTTATACAGTGGAGGCCGCCCTGAGTCTAAAGCGGCCGCCACCGCGGGAATTTTTAAACCACGTGCAGACGCGGGCTTTTTTTTTTTTTTTGGCGTCTGCGGCGCTTTCATTGTTCAGTGCCATTAGCGCTGAATGGAGATGTGGCTGGCGCGCGGCCGCGACATGCAGCTGGCGTGCAGCCAAGTTCGGCTGCTGAAGAAAACAGCCCCGAATAATTGCGGCTAAGCTTTAGAATAAGCTTAGCCGCGGCTGTAGTGCGTGCAACACACAGAACCCCAGAAAGCTCTTTTTGGGAAACCCTGAGCCCCCACAAAATATATATGTATATAAGTGCCAAAAAGGAGAGCTAATGAGCGTGGCAAATGTATACAACAAGCGACAGAGAAGCCCAATGCCACATCCAATATGACAAAAATACACAGTTAAATACTTACATATTCTCTTGAAAAAAGGTCATTTAGTTTAACCCTTTGGCCAAAGCCTTGTAAGCCTGTGAACACGACAAGGCAGACCCTGTCCACAGGTTCTAACACTACCAGATAAAATACTAATAGACCATATTGGATCTATTTGTACTGTGTATTTTACTGTGTATTTTTGTCATATTGGATGTAGCATTGGGCTTCCCTGTCTCTTGTTGTATACAATTGCCACGATCAATAGCACTCCTTTTTGACACTTACATACACATATTTTGTGGGGGCTCAGGGGTTCCCAAAAAGAGCTTGCTGGAGTTCTGTGTCTTAACTTATTTTCAACTGTCTCAGCTGTTGGAGGTTACTGGCTCCTCCTTCCCAGGTTTTAAGCCCGCCCCTCCCCACTTCCCAAGTCAGCAGTTCCTTTTCTTTACTGGATATAGATCCAATGTGGTCTTTCTCCCTCCTAATAGAGGTACATGAGAATTTTAATCCTAATAGAGGTATATTAGTATTTTATCTGGTAGTGTTAGGACTTGCGAACGGGTGTCTGCTTTGTCGTGGCTCACAGGCTTACAACGCTTTGGCCAAAAGGTTAAACTAAATGACCCTTTTTCAAGAGAATATATAAGTATTTTACTGTGTGTTTTTGTCATATTGGATGTAGCATTGGGCTTCTCTGTCGCTTGTTGTATACAATTGCCACGCTCAATTGCACTCCTTTTTGACACTTATATACATATATATATTGTGGGGGCTCAGGGGTTCCCAAAAAGAGCTTGCTGGGGTTCTGTGTGTTTAACTTATTTTCAACTGTCTCAGCTGTTGGAGGTTAGTGGTTCCTCCTTCCCAGGTTTTAAGCCCGCCCCTCCCCACTTCCCAAGTTATCAGTTCCTTTTCTTTACTGGATTTAGATCCAATGTAGTCTTTCTCCCTCCTAATAGAGGTAAATGAGAATTTTAATCCTAATAGAGGTATATTAGTATTTTATCTGGAAGTGTTAGGACCTGTGAACTGGGTCTGTCTTGTCATGGCTCACAGGCTTACAACGCTTTGGCCAAAGGGTTAAACTAAATGACCCTTTCTCAAGAGAATATATAAGTATTTTACTGTGTATTTTTGTCATATTAGATGTAGCATTGGACTTCTATGTCGCTTGTTATAGTGAGTGCAAATAGGTATCTTTTTGGGTTATCTTCATCAACCTTCTTGTAAATATCTGAATGGCTTAAACTATTATTTGATTACAAAGCATTATTCAGATACTTTAAAGATTATAAAATGCAATCAAAAATATTACCATTACTGGCAGGTATCAGGTATTGGGTCCATTGTGAATGTGTGCACTGAGTTAAATTAGGTGTCTAGGATTTCAATGGCAGTAGCCAGTTGAGCTCGGAGAAAAGCAGAAGCATTTCAGCTTGTGCATCACAGATCAGGATAAAAGCAGATGACATACTGCACAGGATTGTATAAAGTAGGCAAACTGTAACAGAACATGAGTCAGGCGCAAAGCCAGGAACAGGCCGAGGTTACGGCAGGTACAGGTGAGGAAAAGCAAAGCAGTGATAAGAGAGAGGCTGCACCAATGAACAGAGAAAGGACATACAAGGTCAGGACTAAAGAAGCTTTAAGGCAGAAAACGTCAGGGAACATAGAAACCCATGTTGATTCAGCAAGCAAGACAAGCTGAGATTAAGGCAGTTTGCATACAGGAATGACATGCCAGGATACTGAATCAGAACAAGTGACAACAAACAAGAATGCCCGGATAAGGCCAGAGTCCATACAGTCAAGATTTATTGAACCAGGGCAAGAACAAGCCATGGTCTCAGCAGTCCATGTCCAGGAATGCCAGGGCCTGGAGCAGGGCATGTACCAAACAGGAACACCAGGAAATAAGGACTGGTCAGGTAATTTGAAATTGGTGTGCATTAACAGTGCAGGCTGAAATATAGTAAAAAAAAAGTCATAGGTTAAGGAAGGCCTCTTTCAGGAACAAGGTTAAGGCAAGCCAGGTTTAGGACAGGCTATGAAAAGGAGCAAGTTCAAAGCAGTCTGAGAGGTCAGGACATACTGCAAGTAAGAGAAGACTGTAGGCCAGACAGATCAGGCACATGCATACAGCAACACTAGTATAAGCTGACTGAATCACATGATATGGAAAACCAGTAAGCAAGCAACAATCATTGTTTAAATAAAGTTTAGAATTGTGTCCAATATTCAAATTACAAACAGTGGGCATTTCAGTTAAACCTGTAGAGCTCATAAGCCCAAAGCTCACAGCAGTTTACTTAGTTTGCAGATAGGGCTGGCTGTGATTACTGTTGGAACTACAATCATTCACCCAGTAGCCCAAGCACGCTGCCTAGGGGTCACATTCGACTCCTCTCTCACATTCGCCCCTCACATTCAAAACATTTCTAAAACTTGTCACTTTTTCCTCTGCAATATAACTAAGATACGCCCTTTCCTCTGTTTTTCAACTGCTAAAACTCTGACTCAGGCCCTCATTCTCTCCCGTCTTGATTACTGTAACCTCCTGCTGTCCGGTCTTCCTGCCTCTCACCTGTCTCCCCTACAATCTATCCTAAATGCTGCTGCCAGAATCACTCTACTCTTTCCTAGATCTGTCTCAGCATCTCCCCTCATGAAATCCCTCTCCTGGCTTCCGATCAAATCCCGCATCTCACACTCCATTCTTCTCCTCACTTTTAAAGCTTTACATTCTTCTGCCCCTCCTTACATCTCATCCCTAATTTCTCGGTATGCACCATCCAGACTCTTGCGTTCTTCTCATGGATGTCTTCTTTCTACCCCCTTTGTATCTAAAGCCCTCTCCCGCCTTAAACCTTTTTCACTGACTGCCCCACACCTCTGGAATGCCCTTCCCCTCAGTACCCGACTAGCACCCTCTCTATCCACCTTTAAGACCCACCTTAAGACACACTTGCTTAAAGAAGCATATGAATAGCACTGTGGATATTCTAAACACGATACATAATGCTTGGCCCCCTGCAGACGCACTTACCAGAACTCCCTCCTACTGTCTCTGTACGTTCTACCTACCAATTATACTGTAAGCTCCTCGGGGCAGGGACTCCTCTTCCGAAATGTTACTTTTATGTCTAAAGCACTTATTCCCATGATCTGTTATTTATATTATCTGTTATTTATTTGATTACCACATGTATTACTACTGTGAAGCGCTATGTACACTAATGGCGCTATATAAATAAAGACATACAATACAATACAATTACGTGTTGCAATTCAAAGTTCAGATCTATTGGGGCCTGACAGTCGGGATGAAAACTCTAGCTGCTCGAAAGCTAATACTGATTAACTTGCTATAACTGTTTCTGCCAAATATCAATCAACTGGAATCCTTTCTCTTCTCTATTATAAACACAGAGAAATAGGATTAAACTTTTGATATTGCTCGTATAGTGAAATAACTTGGGCCCAAATGGAAACCATATTTAAATAGACTTTCACCAGTATTGTGTAAAGATGTAATGGGTCGCTTAAAATATTCTGAGTTGTTGACGGGTTCTTGTGAGAAATTAAATTTTTTATAATACCTAACTTTAATCTGCAGTGGTTGAAGGGTAAATGGTGAAAAAGGAGAAAAATAAGTATTAAAGGATGGCTAACTATTTAAGTCTGTCGACCCCTCCCCCACCACCTTCCTTAATTTTCTTTTTTCTTATCTTTTATGTGACTTGATAGAGAAGATGGTGTGTTTGTGCTATACTATTCAGGTTACATTGTTGTAATAGTGTAAAAATATAATTGAAAACTGTGATCTAAGTTAAGCCAATGGAAATGCTGTTTCTAATGACTATTCTCTTGATACTGTACTGTATGTTTGCAATCTTTCTAATGATTTCTTCCTGATAAAGATTATTGTACCAGCTACTAATGCATCACTGAACTTATCTATTGATATGACACAATAACATTTACTTCAAGTTAATTTATGTTCTCTTAAATCTTTGGGGAACCTCTAACAATATTATATGAAGTCTGAGGTACATTTATTACTGTATATCAAATTTATTTTGGTTTATTGGACAGACATAAATGTTTCCATAGAGCTTAAAATCAAACAGCATAGAAGATGTCATATTGGGTCGGATACATCAATTTCCTAAAGTCTTGTTAATCATGCACCCGCTAAAAACAAAATTACGAGCATTATAACCGTAATTTTAAAATCAAAATTGCAGTGATAATTTAGGTGTGATATACAGAGCAAATCGCGATGCAGGAATTAACGTGTCCGTTAATAATGCTTAAGTGGCCATAAATTGTGATCATATTTATTTTTTAGTTACCAAGGTATACAACAGGCACCAAAGGGATTAATTTATTTTTAAAATGTACTAACCTCATTGCCCATCTTAGTGACTAGTGAAGCAGTCCATGTAATACATTACAAACCGGAAAGGTAACCACAGGGTTAACCCTTCTCATCACCCTCCGTGATGCCTAACTATCCTCTCCGGTGCAACTATCCCCTAGGTAATAAAGAGGTTAGTCCCTCCCACCACCCCACCAGGGCAACTACTTCATCTCACACACCCCTATCTACAACAAGAACCTCAACCCCGCCACAATAATGGTCAAAAGTCCTATATGGCAAATGTGCCTATTAAGACTTTTGCTTATTGAAAAGCATAAAAATAAATATTTAAAAAAAATTATGATAAATAATAAAATCATAAATACTACAGTGCAGTACAGGGTATAATCGCGTTAACATTTTAAAAGCAGAAAAATATAGTATTCAAGCTTACACTTTAACAGTAGCATTTTAGGACAGCATATCATTGACAACACCAGTTCCTGGATCAAAAAAACATACTGACTATCCACTTCAGAGACTACCCTTTCTCTCTTTTCTTTTTGTATTGGTTTAGTTTTATTGTTCTGTGTTATGGCTTTCAAGTTTTTTTGTGAGAGGGACCAGAAACCCTTATATCATAATTGTGTCTGGTTTAATCCTGGAGTTTCAACGTTTAGGATCCATGGAAACCAAACTTTCTGTAATTTTGGGCAGGAGTCGTTCAAGTTTCTCCATATGACAAATGAACCATATTTTGTTTTTTATCTTGGAAATGGGAGGCAATACATTTTGCTTTTATTTTTCTGCAATTTCACATTTTGTAGCTGTTGAGATATGTGCCACCAATTTATTCTCAGATTTAGGTAGGTCCTGACGGGGTCTGTTTAAAAGAAGTTGCCAAAGATCTAGGGGAATATCTATGTTTACCCACCGCATCCATGAGTTCATTTCTCCTCATAGAGCCGAGATCTCAGGGCACAGCCACCACATATGGATAAAAGAGGCCTGGCTTCCGCAGCCCTTCGGGCATACCGAGGGATAACCCAGTATAAACTTGACATTTTGAGAGGGGTTAGGTACCATTGCATCAATACCTTGGACACATTTTCTTTCATTATGATAAAGATGGAGAATTTGGCGCTGCCTCTAGAATTTCTTCCAATTTCTCAGGTCCTGTTCCCATTGTAGCATATATTTAAATTTTTATTGTACTATGGGTGTAGAATTAATTAAGAGGCCATAGAGATTGGAGATAAGACCTGAGGTACCCACATTATCCTGACCCATGGACTCAAATTGTGTTAAGGGCTTGGAGGGACATGTTTTGGAATAAAATACTTTTTGAAGATAGTGGAGAAATTCTTTGTTGCACACATTTTTCTCTTTCTGAAAGTACTCGAATGGTTTAGGTTTTAAGTCTTGACTTGGTCCTTGTGTCTAAGAATGCCCACTGTGACCCAAATATCAAAGCCCTTTTTCGAAAGGCCTAGTATGAAGTTTGGATTATCTGCACAGGGGGCCATTAGAGAACTCTGAGAGGTGAGGGAGGACTTAATCCCAACCACGTTCCATAATTTCAAAGAGTGGGCAATTGTTTGTGATAATTTTGCCTTAGCTCTCAATGTTAGAGCAAGTCAGATCAGATTTTTGAGCACTACCATGTGTACCAGGGAGGATTCTAGGTATACCCAGGGTCTAAGCTCTGGGATGGAATGCCATAGTATCAATTGACTCAATTGACTCAACTTGGCTGTCCTGTAATACGACAGTAACCAGGAGAGGCCGGCCCCCAGCTTTTATGGGAATCAAGAGGATTTGTCTTTTTATCCTTGGTCTTTTCTTATTTCAAATGAATTTGGTTAACAGATATTGGAGGGCTAGGTTATCTTATCGACTGGAATAGGGAGTGTTTGAAATAGGTCAACAGACGCGGCAGAAAATTCATCTTTATGTATTATATCATTCCAATCCATTAGATTCCGTGGCCAGACCAGACCCCAATGTCATCCCTGAGAGACGTTAATACTCTAGGATAGTTATCCTTGTATAGTGTCTTAAAATCATTGGTAATATAAATTCCAAAATATTTAATGGACACTGGTTGCCATTTAAAGTCAAAATTGAGAGCGGTGATTTTTTATTTTTTTTAACTTAAATTTTTATTGAGTTTTACAGATATAATATACAACAGAACAAGACATATAAATTGTAGTATGTCTACATGAAATATAAACTTATAACATATATTGGGTGAGTCCGCCCGGCTTTTCGAGCCCCACTTGGCCGGACGGCGTACTATAGTCTAATAGATTAACTGAACAAATTTTTGAATGTCTTTAATAATTCAAGATATATCATCGGTCATATACACACACAAAACAAAACGTAACGAAACAACAACAACAACAAAAAAAAGGGGAGGGGGAGGGAAGGAGGTGGGGGAGGAGGGAATGGAAGGGGGGGGAGGTACGTTAGATAGTGTCTGTGGTATTACCCCACATTCTTCAGAGGAGCGGTCTAGGCTGTGGTCAAGTGTATTGTAAGCGTGTTGACTTTTGATGTCCCTGTGGTATCTCGGGGGTGTTGTAGGACCATGTCCTGTGTCTCTAGGTTGGAAATAGTTACCCTCTCCCAAGGAGAACGCATCTGTTTCTATCATAGCCAAATTGATTCTCTCTCAACTCCTGGAATATCCGTTTGGGCCAGCCAAAGCATACAGACGTTTAGAAAATTGGTGCCAGTGTCGTTAACTAAGCTCGTTAACTTCTCCATCTGGCATATAAACCATATTCGATTCCGAATCTTTGGGATATTTGGGATGTCGGGGTGTTTCCATAATGTTGCGATCTCGCACCGCGTGGCTAGTGCAAAATGTGCAATTAGTTTATTACTTGCTTTGGTAAGGCCCGTTAATGGTCTGTTCAAAAGGAATAGCCATGGGTCCGGTGGTATTTCTAGGTCGAAGATCCTCTGAATCCAATTCCTAATTGATTCCCACAATGGGGAGATCCGCGGGCAGGACCACAGCATATGTAACAGGTCTGCCGTTCCCCCACACTGTCTCGGGCACAGCGGGGAGGAATCTGGCACGAACCTTTGTAATTTCAGTGGAGTGAACAAAAGTAAAACCTGGCGCCAAACAGTCAGTAGAATGTCCTGTACTCCTCATGGGATCCGCACACTTGCTCGACAAACCATGTAAGGAGAAAAACACAAACAAACACAGATCATAGTGCAACATTGTAGGGTAAGCAGTAATGACACTATATAACACACAAAACAATAAGAGTCCTAGCGACAATTAAAAACACTATTTAATAAAAGGAACTATGCCATGAGAGGCATTGGCAAATACAAAGAACCTCAGCCTCCACGGCTGGAGTTGTTCCGGCTAACATCACAAGGGCGGTTTGGAGCTGAAGTCGCAGCGGAGCAGAGGCATCACCCGGCAGGGAGACCATCTGTGCTTAGGACTCGTTCCTACCAATGCGGTTTTATGCCTTGCTGTCTGTAAGTAGGGCTCCAATTTTTCCATCCCAGATGACCTGCGGTTCTTTGTATTTGCCAATGCCCCTCATGGCATAGTTCCTTTTATTAAATAGTGTTTGATTTGTTGTAGGGATTGAGGGTCTGGGCTATTTTTGTGTTTTAAGGAGAGGGAATGTAATTTAGATTGGAGTGTGATAATTTTGGCATCCCTTTCTCGTTTTCTTTTGGCCGTAAGATTAATTAGTGTGCCTCGTAATTTTGCTCTATGCGCTTCCCATAATGTGAGGGGGGAGTTCACTGATCCTAGATTGAGATGGAAAAATTGTTTGATTTCACTACCAATAACCTCACACATCGAAGGGATTTTTAATATAGATTCATTGAGTTTCCAATTCGCTCCTGGTCTAATGGCCTGAATATTATTGCACCTTAGCTCTATCGGTGCATGGTCCGACCACGAAATATCATGGATCCCGGCTAGGGAGACCATAGGAACCAGTTGACATGAGACAAAAAAGTAATCAATTCTGCTGTATGAGCCATGAGGATGGGAGTAAAACGTGTAGTCTCTATCCATTGGGTGCAACTCTCTCCAAATGTCAGTTAACTGATTAGTTTTGAGGCCCCAATGGAGAGAGATCCCGGCTCACCTATTATCTGCACCTGTCCTTCCTGACCTGTTTATATGTGGTTGCATGACCATATTGAAGTCGCCTGAGATCAGAACGATACCCTTAGCTGTGTAATTTAGAATCTTAAAGAAATGATCGAAGAAGGATGCATCCTGCTCGCAAGGGGCATAGACCGATGCCAAGGTGATAAATTTGCCTCGAATTGTGCCAGTAATAATTATGTATCGGCCGTCTGTGTCTCGTTTGGTGGATTGTAGGATGAACGGGGTCTTATTTCTAACCAATATGGCCACTCCCTGTTTTTTAACGGAGGCCGAATATAGGTAAACCTGGGAGAACTCTCTATCTAGGAGTTTGGGTGTATTTTGTCTACTAAAATGTGTCTCCTGTAATAGTAAGATATCTGCTTGCCTCCGTTTATAATCTTAGAATGCTAGCTTCCTTTTGGTGGGATTGTTGAAGCCCTTAACATTATGGGATATCAATGTTAAAGCCATAACTTAGTGTTTGTGTATAGTAGCAGCACCCCGGATGAAGTCACAGGAAGTGACGAAACATGCGGCATGTCGGGTCTTTTTGCTGATTCATGACTCATGACATACTCCGTCGGCCATCTCCAATAGCTCCTTTAGTGCGCTGATCTGTGTCACAGCTACCTTTCATGTGTTACACCCAATTAAAGAGGTGTCAGTGCTGCCACAGGGCGGCACTTGCTACTTGCTACTGAGACAGCGTACATTAATTATTTATCTGCTCACATCCTTTTGTTTTAATACAACAGACACAACCGTGCGTATATGTCTATACTGTCTTGTATAGATACAGCTGCTCCGAATATCTTGGTCCCTTATGGTATGCCATATCTCCTCAGTGCAGCAGTGTACGAGTAAGCAGCTCTGCGGCCACACGGGCATTACGTTACCCGATTTAGTATCACTAAACAGCCCAGCACTGCGCTTATTACCTTTACCATTCTAGTGATTATAGGTGTACAGCACCCTCGTACCTGCGCCCAGACTTAGGCACATACAATACCAGTGGACATATAACTGGAGCAACTACAGTACTATTTTTGACACATGCACGCACTGATATACAACGCATGCGCATCCCGCAATACACTGGGTTTTCTTGAATATGTGATCTATAGGCACAGCGTACTGTGTGTACATATGTCTAACCACTATTAAACGTTATATCATACACCCAGTTCTCCCTGTGCCCGCTATTTACCTGTAAACGGGCCGCCCAAACAGTTAACTTCACGCACTGTTTTGGCACATGCGCAAACGCATGTTTCAACAGACACATGCACGCACTGATATACAACGCATGCGCAACCCGCAATACACTGGGATTTCTTTAATATGTGATCCATAGGCACAGCGTACTGTGTGTCACTATGTCTAACCACTATTAAACGTTTTTATCATACACCCAGTACTCCCTGTGCCCGTTACCTACCTATAAACGGGCCGTCCAAACAGCTAACTTCACGCACTGTTCCGGCGCATGTGCAAACACGTGCTTAAACAGATACGTACACATTCAACTTATATGACGCATGCGCAGTTTACACACTGCGTGGATGTGCTGTGTGGATATATTGCAAGTATCTGTAGAGCCTATACTGACAAATAGGTCACAGGGTTAATATACCCATTTAGACTGATGATATCTAGAGCATCTACTCAGATCCATTGAAACCTCACAGGGAGACAGAATTAGTGCACACTACTATTGTCAGTAATTAGGATTTTTAACATACTAACTATTCTGCCTACCCATTCATAGGTCTCTCCCCATGATACTGTGATGCCCTATAAACAACCTTAGTCATCACTTTTTCTAGGCATTTGCTAGAGTTAAGGGGGTTTTCACCCCCAGTGACCCTACAGTGTATACCTACACTATTCTAGAAACTGATCCTTTTGGTACATGAATTTAGTGAGCAAATATAGTCTTGACACAACTCAGTTCAATTACCTGGAGCGCAGTGAGACGCTTGACGCAGATTGGATAGACAAACAGTAGTCTATTTTTATTCAGTATACAGCACAGCACTATATACTGTTTTATTTACACCATTACATGGATATTTAATAAAGTTTAATTTCATACACCACATCCACCCCTGACCGTCTTTATTTTTAGGTCTGCGGTGCGCCTATTTAAAGGGGATTCTTTGGTGTACCACTCTCGGTACACATTGTTTGTCTAGTAGCAGCTTAATAATCGACCACTCACCCAAGAAGTCTTCATTTGGATTGAGCATGACCGTGTACCAGAACTATAACATCCTTTTCGCATTTTGATTGGTACCTCCAGCTGTGTGGAGAGGGAGGGGGGTTGTGGGGGTAGGGAGGCAAGACAGAACACAGGAAAGTACAAAAGGAAAAAAACTTATATTAAACCAAAGAAACAGATCAAGTTTAAAAACACATAAAACGAAATGAAATAAGAGCCCGACTCGGGGGCCCCCGAGTGTGGCTCTTCTGCCCAAGGGAGTATGCAGCCGACCCAGCGATCTCATTCTGCCGGAGTCTGTCCTCCCTGGGACTTGTAGGCGATCCCTTCTCTTCAGGGACCAACAAGAGAAACGCATGCGCGCCGACATGGGAAATCCCACCGGCGCCTGTTTGTATGTATCCACAACAGCAATCTTTCTGTGCGTCTAGATGTTGGTAACTATAATGAGGATCAGAACAAAATCAACGTTAGAGAACTTCCCTCCATTACTTGAAAGCAACTCTTGGAGGTAACTTTATAAACCGTGTAAACCAGCTAAACTATGTGAACGATTAACAGAGGTAATGAGAACTAACTTTACCTTGGCTGAGAATTTATAGATACCCGACCCTATGTTTAATGCCCTCCTCCCTTACATCTATTGCCCTGAGGGCACTGATGGTGAGGATCTATAATACGTTATTTAATCCTAATGCCTAGTACGTGATTCACGGGGGAGACGCTGTGTGGAGCTTTCCTTATTACCAAAAAATTTCTGGCTTCGTTGTATCGATAACTCTTAATGAGACGGTGAGGTGGATGTGTGATAGTTGGTGTTATTGCTACCTCTCTTAACATGGAATGTCCAGGTCTAATCTATTCCGTAAACCCCTTTCGTGCCCCCCCCCCAAATCCGCCTTGTCACAATATCCTTGCTATTGCATTCCTTTTCTCTCTTCCTCTCCTTTTCTAACTTTTCCCCCTTACATCCCTCTCCTCCCCCCCTCCTCCCCCCCTCCCCAACGTCCTCTTCCCCTCCCCTCCCTTCTATTTCCCGCTGTTCCTTCCTCTCGTCCCTCCTCATTGTTTGGAGGGTATCAGGGGGCAACGGGGGCTCCATGGGGGCAGTGTCATCCCCTCCTTTGATATATGATAGATATCCCATCAATTGACTCAGGGTAGACCCTATTCTCCTGCCGCTGTATCTTCCTCAGTGCTATTTGCTGCGTCGATCTTCTTTGACAGGACACTCTGCGCCTTTTCCTCCATGTGCCTTCCGGTGCTGTGACGTCAGCAGCAGGCGCCGCTGTACCCAGGGCCAGAGTCCAAGTCTCGCGAGGAGAAGGGGCATCTCACTGACGTCATCTTGAGAGCCCGCGAAGGTCAGGGGCATTCCCGCGCTCCGCGAGGAAGGAGGAAGGTAAGATGGCCGCCGTTCAGGATATGTGTGCGGGTCAAGGAGGAAGTTATAGAGGCATTTATCCACTGCCAGGGCTCACCTGGGTAGATTTATATCGGCCAGGTAGTTCTCAACATCTCATTTTTTAAATCATAGTCCAGGTCGTTGAGGTATTGTTGCCTGGTAACATCCTCTCAGGGGGAGCTGGCGGCTGATACTGTAGCCCGAACATCCGTATGAGCGGTGCTAGCTCTATTCCACGTGGGGGCTGGGACGCCATCTTTAGCTGCCGTTAGCCTAGGGGAGCTTAGGGAGCGCTCTGAAACACCCACACGTTTGAGGAAATCAATCCTCTCCGCTATCTGCATTCTTGAGGGTATGAGCTACACCATTTTTTAGCACAAGCAGTGCAAAGGTGAACAGCCACCGGTAACATATGTTCTGGTCCCTTAGATATCTAGTTTCATGGGCTAGGGTGCGCCTTTTAGCCAGGGTAGCAGGGGACAAGTCCTGGAAGACTTGGAATTTGATCTGCTGAAATTCCATGACTTTGCTTTCCCTAGAGATTCTACAGGTCTCCTCTTTGACCCTTCAGGGTCAGTGACAGATTCGGGTACCCCTGCAATCTGATATTGCACCTCCGATCCCTGTTCTCGCCATCCTCTATTTTGTCCTCCAGGGTTCTGACTTGGTCCATTAGTGTGTGAACTTGTGTTTGGGTATGTGTTAGAGGCCCTGCTGTCTCATCCGACCTGGACTCCAGGGCTGCAGTCCTCTCGCCCAGCGCATCCACATCTTTTCTCAGGGCCCACAGCTCAGATTTAAAGAATTTTTTCATATTGGAACAAAATTCCTTCATGCCTTTGCGCCTCATAATGTCAAGATCCTCCGGTTCAGGATCTTCCTCAGCAGTCCCCATCTCTGGGTCTGAGCAAGGTGGTGGGGCCTGGATCCCTGCTTTGCCTGTCTTTGCTGGTTCCTTACTTTTAAAGTAAGTGGTGACAGGTTGGGTCTTTTTCCTTAGAACTTTGCTCGTTGCCATCACTATATGTTCAGGGACACAATCGTGGGGGAATGGGTATTGATCGCTCGCTGTTGCTGCTATATTTTGAGATAAAGGCGCCGGTGGGAACCGAGCTCTGTCACTAAGCTTCCATTCTCCTTCCCGTCGCACATGCGCCTCAAGAGAGCGGTGATTTTACCTGCATCCTTGAGTAAATTTATATTGAGAGCCTCAGATTTATTATTGTTCATTTTGAAACCGGAGATTTTATTAAACAAAGATAAGGTGAGAAAGAAGTTTGAAAGCATAGTCAGTGGTTTGGATACTGTAAGGAGAATATCATCCTCAAAGAGAGCAATTTTATAGGTCTGGCCTCACCTGAACCCATGCAATATCTGGATTGTTTCTAATATTGGCTGCAAGAGGTTCCATGCAGAGAGCGAAATCAAGGGGGAGAGAGGGCATCCCTGTCTAGTACTACTTTTTATTTGGAAAATATCTAAGGCGAAGCTTGACAGAATACTTTCGCCTTAGGGGTGGTGTTTAATGCTAGTACCGCATTTAGGAAGGGCCCTTCTATGTCCAAATGCTTGCAAGATAGTTCTCATACATTATATGACCAATCAATGCGGTCGAATGCCTTATCGGCATCTAGACATAAGATCATTGACAGTATCTTGTTTTTGGAATTAATTAATTAATCCCTGATGGCGAAGGTGATAAGGTCAGAGAGAATGGCTCTGTGCATATAAGATTGTGTCATCCGCATACATGTGTATGAAGCTTCCTTACAAGCTATAGGTAGATCATTAATGAAGACTGAAAAGATTAGGGGCCCCAGAACAGACCTTTATGGGACCCCACAGGTGACATCCAAGTGCTCGAAGATAGAGTTTTAGATAGTGTAATTTTGCTAACTGTATGTAACGCCTGTATGCCCGCAGACCTGGCCAGTCCCCAGTACTGAGGTGGGTAAGGGTATAACACGCACCCACAGCAGTGAGGGCGTGCCCGGAGTGTGGTAGTTGCATTGCCGGGCCTGGTGAGTAAGAGTTAACGTTATACTTGCTGAGTCCGGGGCGCCAGAGGTCGGAAGGTATTGTCCAAGAGCCAGAGTCCAGGGATTGGAGAGAGCAGCGTAGTGATGTCCGAAAGCCAGAGTTCAAGGGCAGGAGAAGGCAGCGTAGTCAAAGTCCAAAGCAGAGTTCAAGTTCAAACCAAGGGACTCCAAACAGGGGTAGGGACAGGAACCAGAGCTGAGACAGATAAGGGAGCTGGGCATAGACACTGCACACACAGGAGCTACAGGAAAGCTATGCAGAGCAAGGAAAGAGAGGACAGACTGGGGTTATAAAGGAGGGAGGACAAATAGCAGGAAGAGGTGGAGCAGGGGTTTGTCTGGGAGCTTGCAGGGATAGGTGTGAGAGAGCAGGGGAGGAGACAGAGAGGTAATCTAGGGTAATGGTCTGCAAGCTCCGGGGGGCGGAGCCAGTACCTGGGGAGGATTGGTAAGTAGAGCGGGTGCGCGTGCCTTCTGTAACACAGTCGCGCGCGAGTACCAGGGCGTGTAGGAAGGATTGCGGAGGAGGTACTCGGCTGGTGAGTATGAGAGAGGGAAGGAGCGGCGGAACCAGGTAGGGAGACGGAGGTACACCGAGGGGCGTGAGTCCCCTGACGGAAGACCAGGGACTGGGAACGCGCGCGCACAGTGAGGGGACCGCGCATGCACACAGACCGCCACGAGGGAATGAGGCAGAGACCGGGAAGGCAAGGAAAGAAAAAAAATGAAAATAAAAGAATAACGTCATTGGGAGCTCCCACCTTAGCGTTACACATGACACAGTTAGAAAGGACATAACTAAGCAGTGTACTACCAACATACAGTAGATATTATGTTTATGGCTGGGCCAACACAGACATTTAAATTATGCAACTGACAAGTTGGCAACTGCCAATAATGATGATGATGAGGTAGGTGATGGTAGACACAAGTTGTTGTTGGAGGTGATAACAGTTTTGCCATGGCAGCTGGCAGCACTGTCAGTCAGCCCAGACAGACAGCTGCAGCAGCTTAACTTGTGTTAGTCAGACTCATACTTCTCACTTCGTTTTCCTAAATAGATTCTGCAGCTCTAGCAGCAGTCACACATAAACACTGTTATTTTTGTGTGCATGTAATGATTATAGCATTCAGGTGCCGGTCAAGAGGCAATCAGCAGCCTCATATAGAACATCACAGTCTATAATTAATGCATCTATTTGTTGATTATCTTACAAGTGGAATTTCACAAGAGACAGCCTGTGCTTTTTGGTGGGTGATTCCACCCCCCCCCCCCCCCCCCAAAGTTGTTGTTATTTATTTTCTTGTATAAAGTAATACATGTGAAAGAAAAGAGAATTGTGAGCTACAACGCAGTGGTGTGTGTTCAATAGTATCTTGTTTGAAGTACAAACAGCAAGAGAAACTGTGACGCCTCCACAGGGATATTGGCATACAGCTCACTAGTCAGTTAACCCTATGCGTTTCGTCAATAGAATCACTTCATAAAGGGAATAGTTTGTCCATGGTGCTATCATCCTTTTATGGTGATTGTAATTAGCAATACATTTGATAGTCACTCGATTAATTGGAAAAGTGTGGATATCATCTAGATTATGTTTGCAACTTCAGACCACTTTATTACCAGCATTACTTAAAAGTTTAATAGAAATGAAAAGAAAGGACCTACTCATTGTACTATTTAAATAAGCATATCTGTCTAAGGAAGCCCTGTTTATACCCGTAAGGGTACAGTATGCTTTGCCACTTTTGGAGTTATTTATTATTAAATGGGCAATATCATATATGTTTTATTACAGGCTTACTTAACAGAATTGCAAACAAAAAAAACGTTAAATACATACACTGTATTTAATATACCTTATAAAATTTTAATGATATATATATATTTTGTAAACAGCCGGCACTCAAATTGTAACACAATACGGTAGGTGCATGTCCCATAATAAGTAAATAAGCATACGATACCGTTGGTGCGGGAATCAGCAGACAGCACTCAGGTTTGAATTGTAGAGAATATATTGTAGAAAAATAAGACACAAATCACCAAATTGATTTGTGTCTTATTTTTCTACAGTATACACTCTACAATTCAAACCTGAGTGCTTTCTGCTGATTATATATATATACCATTCACATTTTAAGTTATGGTGGGTGAAAAAACACAAAGAAACCTCCACCGTATCGCATATAGCAAATAAAAGGATCACTTGTGAGCACATTCACATCTCTTAGACAGGCGTAGTGAATGTGTTCACAAGTGATCTTATTATTTGCAATATGGTGGAGGTTTCTTGTCGTCTTTTTCACCCACCATAACTTAAAATGTGTATGGTAAATCCTACAGCATTGAAAATTGCTATGCCAGTACAACCAGCGTCACACTGATGAGACCCATTAAGGTTGAAACATGTCTGTGAGGGGTTTCTCTGGCTTTGCATCTGATTCCTGTGCTTAAAAGCTGTGTTAACAGCGAGCAATTATCTTATTCTCCCAGCAGCCCAAGGGGCTGGAGCACATGTGATGCCACAACAGCCAATATGGATTATAGCTTTCCCTGAGGGCTCTGCACAGGAAGAGCAGTTGGTGCTGGGTCACAGACAGGGGAGGGTGGGTATGTGTAGGGAGCCAGTGGCTCATACACTAGGCCAGACATCCCCCTTTGGCCCCAGCTAGCCCCGAACTCACCTCAGCTTGTGGTTGCTGCAGGGACTCCCCTTAGGAT
The DNA here is from genome assembly GCA_036426205.1 of Ascaphus truei. NCBI lineage: Eukaryota > Metazoa > Chordata > Amphibia > Anura > Ascaphidae > Ascaphus > Ascaphus truei. Next base: position 172,437 of record WSYH01000325.1, read on the forward strand.
AGGGAACAGGGTCCTGTAGAACCTAGACAAGTGAGGGTCCAGCCAGGAAGAGAAATATCCTGGCAAGTGTTTACAGGGAATCATTCTCTGCAAGAGCAGAGACAGAGACTGTCTGGGTGGTGAGGTCCACAAGAAAGGAGACTATCCTCCAGGAGGAGAAGGCCATCGCTGAGGCTTCGGCGTTGGACACAGACAGATCTACTGGTTGTTGTTCTGCTGTAACCGGGTGCAGGAGCACCGGGCAGATACCATCAAATCACCAAGTGCACCACCTATACACTTCATCTTAGTGGGCAGCGTGGTTCCACACTTTGGTGGGGTTGCTGGACTATTGGTGACTTTTGGGAAGTGAGGTGTGGGGTACAAAGCCCTGCGAGGTGACCGGATAGTTGTGCCATTAGTATTATAGAGTGACATTGCTAATGTGAATGTTATATTGTTATGCATTTGCAGTAAACTGTTTTATATATACTTTTGGTGTATTGGTTACTGTATGTGGGTCATGTGTCAGGGTCATTCTACCCTTAGAATCCTACACAGGTGGAGGCACTGTATTTATGAGTATTGTTCCAGAGGTTACACCCCAGGCTCCCACTGGCGGAGGCTCAAGCCTCCTGTGAGCCTGACAGGTAAAGCACCGCACACACCTGGTAATACATGTAACCCATGTTCCCCCACTGGTCGCAGACTGGACCCCTAGGGTATAGTGAGGACAGGCTACATGTATGTAGGTGGTGCATACCTGTGAGGAACAGGAGGGCCCGAGTCTCCCGTGATGGTATTGGGGATAACAGGGACAGTCTTCTCGGGTATATGCCTTCATCTTCTAGCAGCAACGGTGCAGCGCCTCCATCTCTGGCGAGCCTTAAGGGATAAGGTGAAATCCTCCCAGAAAAGCCCTGGTCTCAGGGCGAGAGATTTCAATCTCACACACACACAAGTCTTTGTAAAATAGCAGCAATGTCTCTTTATTATGTACAGCAGATCAGCAGCAGTTCATATGCAGTGTACAGGGTCTTGTCCTCCTCTCCTTCTCCTCCAGGCTGTACCCCTGCAGGATGGGCTGTATGGGGCTTCAATACCCCCGACACCCACCCCAAGGGTATCCCCTCTGGGTGAGGCAAGATCCCCCCCTCACCCCCTGAGTCGGGTGAGGGGCATTGGTCCACAGCACTATAGTGCTATCCACTCTACTCAGACTGGGTCTGAGTTTCTCCTCCTAGCACAGGTATCACTCTAATCATGTGAAAAAGGTGAACAAAATATAAGTGCGCGACTACAATATATAAGTGACGTGATAAGTGTAATACAATGGAATAGGTGACCTTGTGTATATATTGAAGTATATGGAGCGTCTGCAGCTGTGACACCAGGGATGCACTATGAGCGTTGTGCGCTGTGTTTTTTGTATTTTTGTGTGATCACTCTAATCATGACTGTTAGTCAGGTACTCCAACACTCTCTGCTCCCAGGACAGAACTGCTTGTCACTTATAGGAACAGGCAGGACTAAGTTTAGTCAGCCCCACCCCTCATGATGTCAGCAGGCCCTCCCCTCTGCCTCATGCCTACACACAGAGTCAGGGGCCTACCTCCACCAATCACGGCAGGGCTTGAAGCGGGGGAAACCCATGATAACTACTGGCGGCCTGCCCTTAGCAGGACTTACACCAGCAGGAGAAAGATATATAGCCCCCATTTCTTACCGGGGCTACACTCATATAGATTCCCACACCTGTCCCTATCTGCGATTGGGGGGGGGATATGTGTTACACATACAGACGAGACCATGAGTATTCTAAAGCTTGCCTTAAACTAGCCCGGTTACATTCTGGGTATGTGCTGGGTGTAACCTGGCTTGTTTAAGGCAGCTTAAGGCATTTCTGCATTGACTAATGACCCATAGGATTAACACAGCAGGGTTCCCTGGCAGTCTCATTCAGTTTGAATGGGACTGCCAGGGACCCCTGCTGTTAATCTGATTGGCCATTAATCAATGCATAAATACTGGGTCTAGTTTAAGTCAAGTTTAAGGCATGTATCCAGCATATAACTGGGTGTACCTGGGTCTTTTTGGCGATTGCCACTAGTTTGTGTTAGAATAACCGTGGGCACTACAGTACACTAATTGAAACTAAGAAAACAGGCTTAACCCAAACTACCTGTTTGTTAGGCTTAGAGTGGGTGGTTAAAGGGGCCACATGTTCCGTGTTGCCAAATATGTCTTCTAAAGCTTTAGTATATTTTAATATACAGTAAAATAAAATACATTAATACATATTTTACCTTTCCAGGAGTAAGGCCGTACTCCTCCTCCACCTCCTCTTCATCCTCACCATCATTGAATATGAAAGGGCCCAAGCATTAAAACATCAGTAACTCCTTAAAGCTGCAATTCAAGCAATATCCTGCATGTGTTTTTTTTTTTAATAAATCAGTTCTGTAGTAAGAAAATATACTTTTAGCATTTTCTGTTTTAAAAAAACAACGTTGAAAGACCACTTTTCTTGTATTCTATTTTAACAACCATTTACTAAGGCACTGCCCCTTCATGCATTGTCACAAGCCCTGGCACACCCCTTTGTGAGCTGTGCCCTCCCTCTTGCACATCAGTGGAGGAGTGCTCATGAATATTCATGAGCTTCCACTGAGTGACAGAAACAGAGGAAATACATTCCCCATATTTAAAGATGTCGCCAAACTTAGCCGATCAATACACAGAGAACGAATTGATCGGCAGCTATGCAGTTCTTTAGGTAAGTAGAGATTGCCCACATGAAACTATTGAAGTGAAAAAAAAAGGGAGCTTGAACTGTAGCTTTAATTACCCTAGCGGTTACTACCAGCAAGGTAATTAAGAGGTTGCTGGTGTTTTAATGACGGGTGAATGGTGTACTGTAGTTTTCCCAGGGTGAGTTGTTAGTAGTCCCGGAAAGGTGCAGGAGGAGTTAGCCCCTTTATTACCTTAACGATAGAAACCACTAAGGATTTAAATGGGTTAACCCCCCCTACACCCCTTCCGGAAAGCCTAAAACCCACCCTGGGGCAACTACACCCTTCATAAATCCCCTAAATTAAAATACATTACAATCAAATACAGTAATTAAAAACAAACATTAGCCATTTTATCCAGTGATTGCCACTGTGGTTATCTATGCCCTCAACAGGGACACAGAGAGCTACATTGTCAACCAAAGGACAATGGTGAGTGAATTAGGTGCTGAGTAATCAGACACGGTTCCGTATGCAAAGTCTGTATAGCATAATATCCAGATAAAGAAGAATTGTCCACAAATTAGGGATTCAGTAGAACTGGGAGGGATATGATGTCCACATGACAGCCAGACAGATTGACAAATTAATAAACACCCAACCCGTATGAGAAAATGAGAGAATACCCAATGTATACAGGAAACATAACAGGGCACAGCGGCCCTTTACCTGTATACTTTCAGGTGCAATCCTAGTATCAGCAGCGTGCAATCCATCCAGGTAAGTATCCAGAGAGCAGCAGGTATCAATGGAGCACAGCCAGGAAGATCCAACCTCCAATTCCAGGACAGGAAAAATATTCAGACAACTCCAAGGTAAAGTATAATTGATCAGATTTAATGCATGCTAGTAAACAATAAAAATGGACAACATGAACACACCTACGCGTTTCAATGCAACAGCACTTTATCAAGGTGTACAAAGTTATCAAAAGACTGCTTCTTTATACTCACCTGAGCTGTCCGTCATCACCGCGCGTCCGCCAACGTGGTCGCGCTGACGCAATGTGCATCCCCATAGGTCGAGCAGGTCAGCTGGTACATAATATTTTTTCTAAAACAAACTTTATTAGTCACAAACATGTAAGAAAAATAGCAAAATAAGAAAAGCTTAAAACCGAAGATCATATTGCTAAAGATGCAAAACCCTGGGTTAGTATACCATAAAAAAGCATATGAAATTACACACAGATTATAAGGTTAAAGTTAATCAGAGTTAGTGTCATATATATATAACTTTAAATTCATGAATGGTATCTTACATATGAATTATATATGCCCAATTACAGACAGATGGTATACATAGTCAGGGAATAAATTAAAAACCTTGTAGTTCAAAGGAGGACAAGTATCAATATGTGTGTAGAAATCTATAATATCATGATAATAGTGATATAATAATAGTATGATATATTTCTATAAATAAACATCTACACACAAAAGAACAATACAGAAATATGTATAGAAATGTATACAAAGACCCTATTAGATACACTAACAGCATAAACAGTGATTCGGAGAGCATATAAAATGATAAATTAATAAATTAATAAATAATAGTCACAAAGTATTATATTATGTTGTATTATTTTAATTATACTATATTATTTAATAAACATTAGTCATTAATAATAATCAATAATCACAAAGGTTAAATAAGAAATACTTTTATATAATATTTATATTATCAATAGTATGTGTAGTCAATGAAAAAAACACGAATAATAGAGAAAATCAATTTTGAATAAATCAATTAATAATCAGTTTCAGTTTTATTTTATATGAAATAATTGTATATAGTATATAAAAAATCATAAAAATTGACTTAAGTCCCAATCAATGTTTATGCCCAGTGGTGCTCTGGTTCTTAAGGTGAAAATTCAGTATGCTTAACGTCTGTCTAACAATTTAGTTCTATCCCCACCTCTTGGTGGTTTTGGAATGAAATACCTTGAAACGTGAAGAGATCCTTACTACCACTAGGGCAATTTGAAAAATGTTTTGATACTGGATGATTTTCATCTTTATTATGAATAAGTCTAAGATGTTCCAGTATCCTAATTTTTAAGCGTGTAGTGGTTCTCCCAACGTATTGTCGTCCACATCCACATTTTAACAAATAAACAATAAAGGTAGAATTACAATTAATGAACGTCTGTATATTGTAAGTCTTTCTTGTCACAGAAGAACAAAATGTTTTACCTTGATTCATTGTGGGACATGCCTTACAATGGGTACAGGTATAGGATCCCTTGGGTAGTGAGGATCTCCCCATATCCCTTGATCCAAAGAGACTTGGTGATAATGAATTAGCCAATGTCTTTGCACGTTTAAAAATAACATTTGGACCAGCCAAAATATAGGGTTTTAATATAGGATCCAATGATAGCACACCCCAATGTTTTTTTTAAGATAGTATTGATAGATTCTGCCTGTCTGCTGATCGGGGTGATAAAGGAGGAACTGTCATTAAGTCTATTTTTTTTAGAAGAGTGTCTCAACAGAGATTTCCTATTCATGGTTGACACTTCTTTCAAAGATATGTATATATCCCCTCTGCAGAAAGTGTCTATACAAATCATTAGATTGAAGTTTAAATTCATCATCATTTGTACAATTACGGCGTGCTCTCATAAATTGACTTTTAGGAATCCCTTTGCCCATATATGGCTAATAGAGATTGTGCCCATTTAAAAACAATCAATATCTTGCAACCCAATAATAAATAAAAGTTTGACATACCCTTGCCAGGATGAAGCCATCCTCATCTTCATTGGCACCAGCATTAAAATAAGAACACTAGATACTGGCCTGTAACCACTTAATTACCACAGCCGTTACAAACCGATAATGTAATTAAGAGGTTAATACCTCCCGCTACCCACCTGGGAGGCCTAACCACACTCCCTGGGGCAGTTACACCCATCCCCCACCCTTCTACACACATCACCACACACACAAATGGGCAAAAGCACTTGTAGCCAAAGCGCTTTTGCCCTTTGTGATGCTTAAAAAAAAAATTGTAATTAAATGAAACAAACATTGAAATACAATACAAAAAAAACCAGTAGCCAATACATCCATCTATGCTCTCAAAAGGGGGAACATGAAGCCAGATTGGCAACCAATGGGCAGCCTAAAACAAATCACAATTATCAAGTCCACATGATTGCAATTATACATCAATGGCAGAGAGCTGACAACCCAGGGTATGTAAGGTCTTTCTGTCAGGGACAATTCATACTCTTAGGAAACTGTGTATATTAGCGAAACATGTTGAGTTCTTGAGTTCCTGGTTTGTAGGGAGAACAGAGGAGACATGTCTGTGTTCCACGGACGACCAAAACCGGAAGTGCTGATCGAGCAGTCACGTGAGACGCTGAGAGATGACGAAAGACAGTGGAGGCAGGGAGACAGTGGCAAGGCCGTCACTTTGGAGATTTTCTCTGCACTATTTTAAGAGTCTCTCTATGTGAGTGCGCATTTTTAAAATGTGTCCAGATAAACTTTGTTTATACTATCTGCACTAATGCATTTTTCTCTGCTTTCCCTGGAGATTACTGTACATGTGAGCAAACACGGCAGAAGAATTCACAGACCACAGACCAAATGTGATGATATTGTATCATTGATTTTCCTGTTTTCTTTTCTCCCACATATTTGACTACATCCACTGCTCACCTAAAACTTTGAGATTCTACATATGTTTTGAACTAATGAGACGGTTGCTTTTTTGGGTTTGATTCAGGGATTTTTTTTGTCTATTCACAGTGCATTAACACACTTTTATTGTCACAATTTTATTTGTGTTGTGCACTACCTGTAGAAAGCAGGAGATCTTGAGCTGTCTGCGTTGTTGTTGAGACCAGGACAGGCTTGTGGGTTCTATTACGGTAGTTTTTCTCGGGTACTCAGCGTCTCCAGCTGTAGTGGGATCCAGGGTGCTCTGGATATCAGCCCCCACCATGGCATTCTTCTCCCCCATGTCCAATGACTGACACTCAGACTTGACTGTATATATAACAAGAAGGGGAAGCGCAAGCTCCAAAAGAGTAGTAGTAACCGCTAAGGTCATTAAAGTATTAACACCACCCACCACCCTCCTGGGAGGCCTAACCACCCACCTAGGGCAAGTACAAACTTCACCCACTCCCTCTACCGCCAACAAAGCGGGTACTGCTCTTTAACCCCTTCATTACCTTTGCAGTTAGCCACTAAGGTAATGAGGCTCTGCTTTTCTTTTGTTTATATTAAACAGGATGGAAGACGGGGGTCTTTGGACCTGAACCGCATTACTTTCATGTCTGGGGACCACCTGCTTCCTGAGGTACAGTCCCCAGTATTGTGTTCCGGTATCTCCTGCAAGTTTAAATGTCCCAGTCACATGGGCTATGACATGGGACATTTAAACTTGCAGGATATACCAAGCACCCATACAGAGGCCTGTACCTCAGGAAGAAGGGGTCCCCGTACCTGAAAGTAATGCAGTTCAGCGGCAGAGACCCCCTGCTTTAATCCCATGTAATTAAAATTAAACCAGCATGATCGCCTGTATGAGCTGTGCAGGGAGACGGAGAGAGGGACTGTTTTCTCTACGTAGTTCTTCCAGACTAGTGGCGACACGGTAGGATTAACAAAGTGGGAGCAAGCAATTCAGAAGCAGGAACCCACACGATTTTAATCCTTATGGGAAATTTCCCCTGTACTGCACGTGATTGTGATCAGGCTGCACTTGGCTGTGATCAGGTTGCACTTGGCTGTGATCAGGCTGCACTTGGCTGTGATCAGGCTGCACTTGGGCCGCAGTCCAGCTGCTCCAAGTGACACGAAGCGTGTAACTGTATCGGACTACATCTGTATAATTTGGATGTGAGGTCCTTAAGGAGAAATATTGCTAGCATTTTTATACATTATTTTAGTTATAATAAAATATTGTTTAGTCATCAGTATGGTTTAACAGGTCCTGTTTCTCTAAAGACATTGAGTCAATGTCAGTATAAGTCAATTATATGTTTAGTTTTGTACTCATCATTGATTTTACGACTAGTGTGAAGTTTGTCCCTTTTCGTACTTGTACAGTGCATCTCCCCACATTGCTGTATGGAAGGCTATATCCATGCAGCTGTGAAGGGAGAAGGGACCCTCCGTGTATAATCTGTTTTGTAAAATACATTTTACATTGACATAGTTTGATCACTTTTAGTGATTTGAGCTATTTCATCTCATCTGCTTCAACTTTCATCTCAGGGATGCAAATAAAATAAATGATGGATGAGAACAGACCACCACATACACATTTATTTCCTCTGCATACAGCATAACCAGAAATTGCTCATTTTTAAATCAGTTACTTTTTGCTGCTCTTGGCATAAAGATTACTTTAGAGTAGATTCAGGGTTTGTGGAGCTATCCTTAAATCCATCAACTATAATTCCTTATTTGCATAAAAATTACCTCTTGTTTATGCTTTCCCACTTCTATATTACATGTTCATGAGAATGAATCCATATTTAATCTTAATTTTCAAATACGGTAAAATAAAAGAACAGCACATTGATTTCAATAATTTTTGTAAAACACTAAATGTAACACATTTTCAAATGTTTACATTAGTCAGTTGAAAGATATAAAGCTCTTCTGTGAAATAAATAATTTAAAATTAAGCTCTTAGGGCATTCTCTTCACATGAAAGTATCTTTAACTCAATGTTCTGAAATATCTGCTGCTGCCATAGTAACTCTGTTTGCTATGTTGTAAAATTTGTCTAATTTACATACACTACTATACTACAATTATCTCTTTAATGGGAAAAACGGTGAACAGCTGCTGGCTGTTATGGTTAAGAGATATGTATTTTCGTATCCGTTAATATGTTGTATTTTATATTTATTTTAATGCCATCTACAAAAGGGATATTTAAAAGCAAATAAGTTTTTTGAGGTCCCTCAAAAAAAAGCCATAGGTTTTGAAGAAGTAGAGAAAAAGGAGAGGGACCAAAATTAAGCTCTGTGTTACACAAATGGGTGAAGTGAAATAAAGGATGAATTTAAATTATCAAGGCAGTTCCAGAAAAAATGTTGTGTTGGGATAAGTGTAGACTTTTCACAAGTTGTGAAGTGATAACTGTTATTGGATCAATAACAGAGTACTCAAAAGATAAAAAGAAAACAACATTGATAGGCAATAGGTACTACTAATATGTCTATGGGCCTCATGCAGTAAGCCCCGATAAAATATTTTCGCCAAGTGTGGCGGATAGGTGTCCGATAGGCCTTTTTTTGGCGATTTACCCTCGCAGTATTCAGTAAGGGCCAAATCCTTCCGATCCCTGCCGAAGCACTGCGAAAGCAAAGCTGCCGATGAGCCTGTGCCGATACAGCCTGGCTCCCGATAAGCCTTCCGATAAGCCTTTGGTGGCGATAGATGTTTGCAGCAGAGACAGACAAGCCGCTCTCTCAGCGCAAACATCGGCAACAAATAAAATATTTTTAAACAACTTTTACTCCTAGTGTACATGTGCAGGGGGTCTCCGGAGCAGAACCGCATTGGTTTTAGGTCTGGGGACCCCCTGCTTCCCGAGATACAGCTCCCTTTATGGGGTGCCGGTATCCCTCTGCATTTAAAGGTCCCGATCACGTGACCGCGGCATGTAAACAAAGCAGAGGGATACCGGCACCCCCTAAAGGGGCCTGTATCTCGGTAAGCAGGGGGTCCCCAGACCTAAAACCAAACCGGTTCCGCTCCGGAGACCCTCTGCACATCTACACTATGAGTAAAACACACATATCAATAAAGACTCGTTCCTTACCTTACAGGGTATCTGCTACGGTAACGAAGCAGCATGCATATTTATTTAATAATACTGTACAGTGAGCAGGGGGTTCCCCGAGCTGAACCGCATCACTTTGTGGACCAGGGACCCCCTGCTTCCCGAGTTACAGGCCCCGGAATGTGTCATCGGGTGGCAGTGTCGCCGCCATCTTTATAGCGTCCCATTCGCGACGTGCCCGCTATAAATATGGCGGCGACACTGTAACCGATGCCCAAACCGGGGCCTGTAACTCGGGAAGCAGGGGGTCTCTGAGCCACAAATCAATGCGGTTCAGCTCAGGAGGCCCCCTGCTCCCGCACAATATTATTAAAAATACATAAATGCTGCTTCATTACCATAGCGGATAGCCGCTAAGGCAATGAAGGGGTTAAGGCAGAATAGCATGTTTATTGGGGACATTTGCCCCCAATAAACATTGCAATAAACAACATACACCCCCTGTGTATTTAAAATATATAAACAACAATAAATACATTAAATACATATAGTACTCACCACCCATGTCCGGCTGCCACGATGAAGGCCATCCTCCTCTTCATCCTGCCCATGTCCCCTCTGCTGCTGCAAAACAGACACAAGAATGAAAACATCCAAAGTAATGTCCCCTAACCCCTTAATCACCATAGCGGTTATTAACCGCTACAGTCATTAAGGGGTTAACCCACCCTCACCCACCACTCGGGACGCCTACATACCCTCCCACACTAACCCCCACTCCATGAGGCCTAACCCCCCTCACCCACTACCCACAAGGGAGGCCTACCCATATACCGTTGGGGAACCCCCCCCCCCCCCCCCCCCCCCCAGTACCCACACTAAAAACAATACAGTGACCCAGAATAAACATCATAATATTTAATAAATACATTACCCACCCCCTGTGCCCCCCCATAAATCCAAGATTTATCCTTTTACAAACAGGGTTCATAACGCAGCCCCACGCGAGTCCCCGGTGGGCTGGCGGGGCACCTGACAGACCTACAGGGTACCAGCAGCCCTTTTCAAAAAGGTTTTGGAGGCCTGCTGGTGGGTCCCGCCAGCACCACAGCCCCCAGGTGGTCTCCTTGGGTCACCGTGGGCCACAATTGGGTCCCCACGGTAGGCCCAAGGATGTCTGGGAGCCCTGGGTTAGACCCACAGGTGTCTGCGGGGCCTCGCGTGGTTCCCACGGGGGTCTGGGGAACTCACGATTGCTCACTACGGGTCGGCGGTGCCCCCACAGAAGTGGGACCACACATCTTCATCCCCGCACCTACGGGTCGGCGGTGCCCCCACAGAAGTGGGACCACACAGCTTCATCCACGCAGACTACGGGTCCACGGTGCCCCCACAGATGTGAGGCCACCGCTTCATCCCTGCATGTATCACCCATGGAACCACCAGCCTGATACCCGTGAGATACCCGATACAGGTGGTCTCCAGAGGTCTCACGCGGAACCACGGAACAAACCCTGAATGTAAAAAAATAAACCTGGCCTATACATTCAATACATACACCCCCCCCCCCGAGAGATGTGAGGTGCAGGGGGGAGAGAGATGTGAAGTGCAGGGGGGAGAGAGATGTGAGGTGCAGGGAGGGAGAAAGATGTGAGGTGCAGGGGGTTGGATGTGTGTGGTGTGCAGGGGGGTATTATGTGTATGGGTGAGGGGGAGAGATAGGGGTATGAGAGATCGATGGGGAGTCTCGCAAAGGTTGATGATGAGGGTTTTTGGGGGAGATATGAGGATGATGAACGGTGCTGGGGTAGATATATGATGATGATTTTACCCGTGTGGCCCCAAACTTTTTTCCTTGGAGCAGTTCGGCCCTTCTCACTGTACAAGTTGTGCAGGCCTGCTTTAAACTATCGTAACTAACTTTTGCATGATGGTTCCTAAGATCAAAGAGCAGGTTTTTGTCTGTTTGAATACAATTAGATGCCCTTTTGAATCCAAGATGACAAACTGAATCGTTCAAAACTGCGCTGATTGTAATCAAAATTCATCAGCATTGTATTGTGTGCGCATATAGGTTTCATTGTCTTGGAGCTATGGCTCTGACAGACAGACGCACACCCAGGCTCTTTTATTACCATACATATATACATGTATACAGAGACTACACCATACACACAGACAGATACACAAACATATATATTTAATTGAACTGAATTTAGAAAATCCATGTTTTGCACATGGTCAACTTTGGTGAACTTGAAAAAAATTGTGTTTTTGCGCCCGATGGAAAAACCAAAAATATAGTTTACCCAATTGCATTAGAATAAAAATACAAAATACACAAAATTTCATTTAGATACTAAAAAAATTAATTATCCATTTATAAATCACAGTATTTATTTTGGTTTCTTAGAATTCTCGAGCAACTTTCAGCTAGTATATTACAAAAGACATTTAGTTAAAGGCTGAAGGAGTTGCTCGGTAAAGACACTGAAAACAATGACACTGAGATTTGAACCAGACTCTTCTACGTCAAAATCAGTGTCTGCTCCTTCTACCCTGTATGTGGAGGAAGTCACTTTATCTCCCAGTACCTCAGGCACCAAAATTAGATTGTAAGCTCTATGGGGCAGTGGCTCTTTATGCCTGCAAAGATTCTATGTACACTGTCAGCACTATGTAAGAAAAAAATATATACTGCCTTATGTCCCGAGACTAACTTTATTAAAAAGATAATATATAAAAGACCCTGTGTTTAAGTCTTCACATTTGTCAGTGGCCTGACGTAGAACGACACGTTTGGATTTGGAATGCGAGGGGTTATTCTCCATAGTTTGATCTGTTCTTAAATGTCTAAATCTGGAAGTAGGAGTCAAGCCGGCTGAACTATCTCAAACTTGTTTTGACAACTACTTCTGCAGAAAGAGAAGATCAGTACAACTGTATCCTATTCAAATACAGCCAAAGATCATTTAAAATACGTAGAGAAACTTCATGTTGATCCATTCACGTCTGAGGGCCCAAATTGAGGAAATTACTTGCTTTCTGTATACAGGTCCCTGTGGCAGCAAAGGGGTTAATCGGCTGGGTACAGTTCATTCCTAACATGCAACATTGTAATATACCAACTATGGGGTCAATTTATCTCTTAAGCCTACAGGTGCCCAGGACGTATTCACTACTCCACGGGGTCTGGCACTCCAGGGGCCCCATGGCTTAGTGCTGGAGTGACCAACTGCAGTCCTCAAGGGCCACCAACAGGTCAGGTGTCAAGGATAGCTCTGTTTCAGCACATGTGTTTCAGTCATTGATTGAGCCACCTGTGCTGAAGCAGGGACATCCTTGAAATATGACCTATGACTTGTTGGTGGTCCTTGAGGACTGGAGTTGGCCACCCCTGGCTTAGTGGCTTCATCATGGCTTTTTTTGTGCTCGTTGTCCAGGGGAGATTGCGTTCTTATGGAGTCCGAACGCGATCTGATACGAAGGTAATTGGAAGAAAACTCCTCTTCTGTATCCAAGTTAAGTGACGCTGCGATCACGTGTTTGAGATTTGACGGAGGGGCTTTGGCACTTTGCTGCAGCGGCCCTCCGTCATTCAAAGGGTTAAGGTGTAGTAACCCCTCTAATTTGCCTCAGACTAACATCTACTGCTGAGGCGGGGGCCTGTCCCCCCTTCAATATACAGTACATTACCCCCCACACATGGCCGTATGTCAGACAAAGGGAGTAGACTACAGTAATGTTTATAACACAAGGTTGTTTATAATGGAATTATTGCTATGAACCAATATAATAAGGATCCTCAAACGTGAGGATCATTCAGGACATACACTATGCAATTAAATCGAAACACTTCGCACAAGACACTGTGCAGGTGTTTACTTGTGTCTCTCCCGTGATCACCTGATCCTGCATGTAAGGGCCTATGTGCACTGTTGGAGCTCTTAGGCTGCGGCCAGGCAGGGAAGGGGCGCGCTCGTGCGCTGCACCCTGCTCGGCCGGCTAGGCGCGCACTCGCCTGGGGGCGAGGTCACGTGACACGCTTGCGAGCGGCAAATTCAAATTTGCTTGCTCTAAGCGCAGGCGCTTGCTCACGCTGGCCACACACATTGCTGCAATGTGTTTCATTGCGGCCAGCGTGAGCCCGCCCGCTCAGCACCACCCTGGACGAGGCCTTAGATTGTGTATGAATGTAGCAGGCCTGTATTTCGCAAATACTTCGGCACCGTTTTACTTTGGCTGGCAATGAGGATCCCCCCTGTCACTACGCATGCCTGCTGCTGTCAGATGGATGCTCCGCTGGGCTCTACTCCATTTAACCAGCGTCCGCTAATTCAGGATGCTGCAACTTTTCCCCTGCTATGTCAGAGCCTCCTAGGGATTTTCTCCCGTGGCCCGCCTCTCCAGAGTTCTAGCTCATTGGCTGAGGCTCTGTCCATAACAAGTTATATCCTCCTGCACCAGAAGTGGCTCCCTCATGCAGCAAAGCAAGCTGGGAGTTGTAGTTTCCTATTGCAGCACACACGAGAGGAGGCAGGTAGGGGGCAGTGTATGTGTGTCAGCACATGCATTTACAAGAGGGTTACAGAGGCTTAATAAAGCCCCCCCCCCCCTCCACAACGAGTGCGCCGCCAACCCCCTCCCCCCCCCAACGAGTGCTCCACCAACACCCACGATCACAGGTCCTGTGCCTTGCTCCCCCGAAATCTCCTCGGCCAGGAGATCCGTCTGCTGTGTCCCTGCAGGGGAGGAGAAGGGGGGTGGAGGTGGCTCCAGGCCTGTGCAGAAGGCACCAGCAGCAGGACACGGAGACCACACACACACACACACACGACTGACTGACACACACACACACACTGACACACGGAATTCACAGTTACTATAACTATAGAAGTGCAAATACCTAAAACACACGTTCTAAGTCAAACTTCTTTGCGTTTTGGCACTGAAATTGTGTTTTGATTTTTAATTTAAAAACATCACCATCACAAACACAATTTCTGTGACAAAACAGTGATAAAAGACAAAGAAGTTTCACTTAAAGTGCGTGTGCTCAGGACACACACACTTTATTTATAACTTTTTAACATAGAATTGCAACAGGGGGTGTCCGGATCTCAACCCCATTAATTTCAGCTCCAGGGACCCCCCCTGCTTCCAGAAATAGTGACCTCTAAAGAGGGTGCAGGTATCTCTGCAAAGTGTAATGGTCCCGCGACCTATAGGAAGCCAAACCCGATGCCATCATGGCTTCCTATTGGCCAGCTGGAGCTTTGAAATGTCACCATTACGTGAGCCCTGCTAGCTATGGGGAGCGGCGCCCGGCACCTACCAAAGAGGCGAGTATCTCAGGAAGCTGGGTGTCCCCGTAGCTGAAATGAATGGGGTTCAGCTCCAGCTGTTCAAAAATAAAACAAAGTCCAGCTGCTTAGATTGCCACTTTAAATTAAAAATGAAAGCAATATCTATTTTGAATTTAGCATATACCTGTAAACAGACACTTCTCTCTTGTATTTTAGGAGCTGCAGGGGACCCTCTCGAGAGATTTCTCCGAAGCAACTCACCTAACAGAAAACATCCCTGCATACCTTCCCAAGAAAGCTTCAAGCAGGTATATTAAATGCCACAGACCCTTGTCACATCCAATCTTTAATAATACCTGCCATTACTTCCCTATAGCCACATTATTAACCTGTAGGATACTGCTTCGTCAGTTGTGGCTTCTGTGTTTGTGTTCAGCAGTCAGTGGGTTAACAGAGCAGGCAGTGTATGTCACCAGCTGTAAATATCGGTGAGATCCAGGAATGGGTTTAGTCCTTTTGAAAAGATGCGTTTGTGAGGCAGTTTAGTTACGTCGGCTCGCAGGGGAGAAGAGGAGAGGCTGATACACAAGCGAGATGCCCTATTAGAACAAAATAGGTATGTTCCTCTACCCCAGGGGTGGCCAACTCCAGTCTTCAAGGGCCACCAACAAGTCAGGTTGTCAGGACAGCACAGGTGGCTCAATCAGTGCCTCAGCCTTCGACTGACTCAGCTGTGATATCTTTAAAACCTGGCCTGTTGGTGGCTTTTGAGGGCTGGAGTTGGCCACCTCTGATCTATCCATATCAACCTTCCAATTCGTCCTGCAACTTGGTAACAAAGTTTGTCGCAACGGTTTAGGATTTCTTTGAAAGTTCAGTGGGAGACGGGCTCAATTATTTGTCACTGTCAGCTCCTTGTGTAAACGTCCTGTGTATGAAGTTGTATCTGCAGAGCACCGATTTATAAAAATATCGTGTTCTGGGCATTACATCACTTACAACCACTGTACTACACATTATATGAATATGTTAATAAAGTCACAAATCTTTTTAATTATTATTAATTTCTTTGGGCATGAAGTAGTCTGTCATGGGACCCCTGGAGTGCCAGACCCCATGACGCAGGGACTACGTCATGAGGCACACACAGGGTTTAAGGAGCCGGTCCTATTTTTTTTAAATTATAATTATTATTATATATTTTTGTTTTAGATTTGATTTTTAATAGGCTTGGAACCATGGGGAGGGGGTCTACCTGAGTAAAACCCCACTATTTTCAGCTCCAGAGACCAAGATACTTACCGGTGAAGGTACCGGTTTTAAATCTCCCTCAGGGGCAAAAAATAGCTGCCAAATATTTGGCCAGTAGGATGCCTCAACACCATCGATTGTGGCTTCTTAGTGGATGGACCCACCGACCCGCAGGATAGAACCAGACGTACTACACACCGACCCGCAGGATAGAACCAGACAGCACTACACACCGACCCACAGGATAGAAACCAGACGTCACGTACACACCGACCACACAGGATAGAACCAGACGGCATACACACCGACCACCACAGGATGAACCAGACGGAATACACACGACCACAGGATAGAACCAGACGGCACTACACACCGACCCACAGGATAGAACCAGACAGCACTACACATCGGCCCACAGGATAGAACCAGACGACACTGCCCACCGGCCCAGACTATAGAACCAGACGTACTACACACCGACCCACAGGATAGAACCAGACGGCACTACACACCGACCCACAGGATAGAACCAGACGGCACTACACACCGACCCACAGGATAGAACCAGACGGCACTACACACCGACCCACAGGATAGAACCAGACGGCACTACACACCGACCCACAGGGATTTAGAACCAGACAGCACTAAACATCGGCCCACAGGATAGAACCAGACGACAACTGCCCACCGGCCCAGACTATAACCAGACGTACTACCACACGACCCACCGATAGAAACCAGACGGCACACTACACACACGACCCACGGATAGAACCAGACGGCACTACACACCGACCCACAGGATAACCAGACGGCACTACACACGACCCACGGATAGAACCAGACGGCACTACACACCGACCACAGGATAGAACCAACGGCACTACACACCGACCCACAGGATAGAACCAGACAGCACTACACATCGGCCCACAGGATAGAACCAGACAGCACTACACATCGGCCCACAGGATAGAACCAGACAGCACTACACATCGGCCCACAGGATAGAACCAGACGACATGCCCACCGGCCCAGACTATAGAAACCAGACGTACTAACACACCGACCAACAGGATAGAACAGACGGCACTACACACCGACCCACAGGATAGAACCAGACGTACTACACAACGACCCACGGATAGAACCAGGCGGGCAATCACACACCGACCCACAGGTATAGAACCAGACGGGCACTACACACCGACCCACAGGATAGAACCAGACGGCACTACACACCGACCCACAGGATAGAACCAGACGACACTGCACACCGGCCCAGACTATAGAACCAGACGGCACTTCACACCGGCTCAGACTATAGAACCAGACGACACTGCACACCGGCCCAGACTATAGAACCAGACTGAACTACACAACGGCCCAGACTAAAGAACCAGAGCGCACTACACAACGGCCCAGACTAAAGAACCAGAGCGCACTACACACAGGACTGGACTATAGAACCAGACAGTACTATACACCGGCCCAGACTATAGAACCAGAGCGCACTATACAACAGCACATTGAGGGTGACTCATGGCGGGGGCATATAGCAGAGGGAGGAAAGAGGTGGCACATGTGGCAGTTGGGGACAAGGGAATGACAGAGGGCAGTGCGGATGACTGGGAAGTAGGTTACAAGGGGGAATGACGGGACAGTGCAGATGAAAGGTCAGTGAGGTACAAGGGGGGAGACAAGGGGGTCTACCTTGCTCTCCAGTCCACAGCCAGCACAAGGTGGAGCTCTCCGCAGGGTTTCCACATACCATTGCAATATGGGTTGGTGCAACGCACAGCAAAAAAAGGGGGTGATGGCAGGTCTGGCAAAAATGTTTCTTTATTATGTGGACATAAAAACAGAAGGCTGCAACCTTCTACACGTTTCGTGCAGACAAATTGCACTTTATCAAGATAAAGTGCAATTTGTCTGCACGAAACGCGTAGAAGGTTGTAGCCTTCTGTTTTTATGTCCACATAATAAAGAAACATTTTTGCCAGAGGTGAGTTGAGGGCTGGAGTTGCCACCTCTGAGTCTATCCATATAACCTTCCAATTCGCCTGCAACTTGGTAACAACGTTTGTCGCAACCGGGTTAGGATTTCTTGAAAGTCAGTGGGAGACGGGCTCAATTATGTCACTGTCAGTCCTTGTGTTAAACGTCCTGGTATGAAGTTGTATCTGCAGAGCACGATTTATAAAAATATGTGTTCTGCGGCATTACATCACTTACAAACCACGTACAACAATTATATGAATAGTGTAATAAAGTCACAAATCTTTTTAATTATTATTAATTTCTTTGGGCAGAAGTAGTCTGTCATGGGACCATGGAGTGCCAGACCCAGATGACGCAGGGTACTAAGTCATGAGGCACACACAGGGTTTAAGGAGCCGTTCCTATTTTTTTAAATTCTAATTATTATTATATATTTTGTTTAGATTTGATTAATAGGCTTGGAACCCGGGGAGGGGTCATATGAGTAAAACCCCACATTTTCAGCTCCAGAGACCAAGTACTTCTACCGGGGAACGAGGTCTCGGTACCGTTTAACATCCCCTCAGGGGCAAAAAAATAGCTGCCAAATATGGCCAGTAGGATGCCTCAACACCATCGATTGTGGCTTCTTAGTGGTGGACCCACGACCCGCCAGGATAGAACAAGACGTACTCACACCGACCCGGGATGAACAGACAGCACTACACACCGACCCAGAGGAAGAACCAGACAGCACTACACACCGACACAGGATAGAAACCAGACGTCACTACACCAACCGACCACACAGGATAGAACCAGACGGCATACACACCGGACCCACACAGGATAGAACCAGACGGCAAACTACACACGACCCACAGGATAGAACCAGACACCGGAGAACACCGACCCACAGGATAGAACCAGACGGCACATACACACCGACCCACAGGATAGCCACGACGGCACTACACACGCACACGGATAGAAACAGACAGCACTACACACACGGCCCACGGATAGAACCAGACGACACTTGCCCACCGGCCCCAGACTATAGAACCAGACGCTACTACACACCGACCCACGGATAGAAAGGATAGAACCAGACGGCACTACACACCGACCCACAGGACTGAACAGACGGCAACACACCACCACAGGATAGAACCAGACGGCACTACACACCGACCCACAGGATAGAACCAGACGGCACTACACCACCGACCCACAGGATAGAACCAGAACGGCACTACACACCGACCCACAGGATAGAACAGAACCAGCACTAACACATCGGCCCCAGGATAGAACCAGACAGCAATACACACGGCCCACAGGATGAACCAGACAGGCACTACACAGCCCACAGGATGAACCAGACGGACATGCCCACCGCCCAGACTATAGAACCAGACGTACAGACAAACCGACCCACAGGATAGAACCAGACGGCTACACACACGACCCACAGGATAGAACAGACACGTACATACACACCGAACCCACAGCGATAGAACAGGCGGAACGGCACTACACACCGACCCACAGGTAGAACCAGAGGGCACTACACACCGACCCAAGGATAGAACCAGACGGCCACTACACACACGACCCACAGGATAGAACCAGAAGAACTGCACCACGGCCCAGACATATAGAACCAGACGGCACTTCACACCGGCTAGACTATAGAACCAGACGTACATGCACCACAGGCCCCGACTATAGAACCAGACGAACTACACAACGGCCAGACAAAGAACCAGAGCGCACTACACAAGGCCCAGACTAAAGAACCAGAGCGCACTACAAACAAGAGACTGGACTATAGAACCAGACAGTACTATACACCGGCCCAGACTATAGAACCAGAGCGCACATATACAACAGCATTGAGGGGGTATGACTCATGGCGGGGGCATATAGCAGAGGGCAGGGAAAGAGGTGGCCACGTGGCGTGGGGCAAGGGAATGACAGAGGGCAGTGCGATGACTGGAGAGTGAAGGTTACAAGGGGGAATTAGGGGACGAGGGACAGGCAGATGAAAGGTCAGTGAGGTACAAGGGGGTGAGACAAGGGGGTCTACCTTGCTCTCCAGTCCACAGCCAGCCACAAGGTGGAGCTCTCCGCAGGGTTTCCACATACCATTGCAATATGGTTGGGTGCAACCGCACAGCAAAAAAAGGGGGTGATGGCAGGTTGGCAAAAAGTTTGCTTTATTAGTGGACATAAAAACACGAAGGCTGCAACCTTCTACACGTTTCGTGCAGACAAATTGCACTTTATCAAGATAAAGTGCAATTGTCTGCACGAAACGCGTAGAAGGTTGT